>JAQGBT010001131.1:0-35816 GCA_034698585.1 Disparrhopalites patrizii
CTGAAACACGGGGTGTAGCCAATTAGGGACAATTTTCTAGTCAATACAACAACGAAATTGTCTAGAAAATTAAATTTTGTCGGAGGCACAAGTCAACAGCAGCAGAGCCGCCAGATTCGCGCGGGGGAATTGAACATTGAACATATTTACAACATTACTAGACGAAGTTGTTTGTAAATGTAACCCACAAAACGACAATAGTCAATGAAAATAACTAATGTAATAGTAATAGTAAAAAAGAGGAAATTTTATCGAAATGTGAATACTGATTTACTGAAATTTCGTTCATTTTGTTTTCGTTTTTCTTCAAATTATTATGAATTTGATTTTGAGTTGTTCTGTTATCTAATGGCATTTTGACATGCATAATATGCATTGGATCGGATGGATGCAAAATTCTGAAGATTATTGTAATTCCCACGTAGCCCATCAACTGCCCCTACATTATATAGGCCAATCTCCACTGGCTCCAATGCAGAAGAGGAGACAATAGGAGACTTAAGGCAACCGTGGCGGGTTCATAGGGCCGGAACCAGCGTAGGCGTTTTTCTTTTTACCCCAAAAAATCTATGCCGTGGAATATTATTCCACGGCAATTATTATTGTTATCAAGAAATCAATATCAATACAAATGGCTCCCTTTGTCTTTATCCGAGATGAAGACGAAGGGAGCTAGGGAGCCATTTGTCATTTAGTTACGTTAATTCAAAGTTTTTTTGAATATTTTTTCCTGCTTTTTATTAGCCAATGCGTGTTGTAACGCAGCATACACAATACAAGCATATTTGCAAATTGCAAGTATGCAATAGAATTGAGGTGATGTTACAAAATTTATGTTACAAAGGTACAAATAGTACATACTTACAAGTATTGAAGACCGCCTAAAAACTACCTGAACGGGAATCAAAACTGTACTACAATCGCAGTACGTGTGAAATAGTATATTTATGAAGATGAGAACTACGAGCGGGATTCCGGGGCTGTAAATGAGTTAAGCAGCCACGGAAGCATTTTTTGTCAGATGTCTTTACAACTTTACACCCAACTGCCTCTGACTCTAACCCTGCGTTGCTGAACAAAGTCTGCACACAGAACTTAGCTCATACAACCCGAGGCTTCGATGGGTAAAAAACAAAATCAGAAAAACAAAACAAAATTAATCATTAACAAATAACATAATGGGTGTTTAATGGAATAACAAAACAATAGCCTATTTTGTTATTTGGAGATGCTAAAGTACAATACAAGGAAGGCATAGTACATTACAATACAGACATATAATTTTTACTGCTAGCTTTTCGACGGATCAGAAATAATACTAACGCAAGGGTTCCGTCAATTATTGACCAAAACTGGGGTTTGCGCACGGAAAATGAGTTTTATTTTTTATGAATAACATTCTATACTCAACCGAGACGATTTTCAGGCCAACAGAAATAAGCAAAATGGATTTCCAAAACTACTGTTCAGTAAATCAAAAGTCTGAGTAAAAGTATGTATCTTCGATACTGTTAAATTAAGTACTGGTAATAATAACTAAACATTAATTAATAATAATGGAATTTTGAAATACATGTATGTATTGTGTATGCTGTGTAACAATAAGACGAAAAATGTAATAAAAACGATTATTATTATTACACAATGATTACGCTACAGTTAGAGATTATCAGCTTTACTCTGAAGACGTTACAAAATGGACAGCCCGGATAAACGTAACGTAAACTTTAAACAATGAGAACAAGTAAAAATGTTTAATAATTAGTAGTTACAACAATGAAGCATATTCGTATTCTCAACGTACTCCACGTAGCAAATAGTAGCGTGTATTTCAGTTTTAAAGGCACTCACAATAAAACATTCATCCCCGTTGCAAATTGTCACAAATGCACAAGTTTGACTTTGCGATCAGTAACGTAAACAAGTACACTGTGGTTTAATCATCTTCGTCGGGAACATTAGCTTGTCTAGGCTTTGGTCCTCCAGCCTTCTTAGCCATTATGATTTGATCAACCTGAAGAATAGTTGTTGCAGCCTTAGCTGCATACTGGAGGGCCCACAATTTGCAGGCATACAAGTCAAAAATTTGTTCCTCCTTCGCATCACACAATCCATCGCTGTCATCCTAATTGCAAAACAACAAGGTATACAAACAAAGCCGGACACACTTATCTGAAACCATGGATTATTGTCACAACTATTATTACCACAGATATATTCGGAACTTACAAATATATTGAAACCGGCAGTGGTTTTTCCTTCGTGATGTGCAGCGTAAAGTTTAGCCAATATCTCCTTAGATTTTCTTCCGGAGTTATCTGCAAAAATGCTGACAAAAGATTCCAATGCCGTGGCGAATTTTTTGACTGCATACTGTTCCAAACCAGCGAGAGTTTCACCAAAGGCGGTGATTTTTCTTGCCAATTCAACCTCCACAGCTCCAGCACCCGCAAGAAGACGACCATCCTATATAACCCCAGACAGATATGCTAGCAATTATACGTAGCCTTGAAATATTACTGCACATACACATAAATATACGTATAGTTCTTCAAAGCAACTTCAGTCGAATTTAATTAGTTCTCCCAAGCTATACTTTTTAATTCTATCAAAAGGTACCCCTGTTCGAGCAAAAAACTTGCTACCAGACTGTCCCAGAATTATTCAATCCACATTTCTTCTCAAAATTAAGCATTAAATCAATAATAAATGACTTTCGAAACCAAATTACCCGATCAATGGCTTTAAAGGTGTTCACACCGTCATTGACAGCTCGTTCAATATCATCCAAGAAGTTATCGGTAGATCCCCTAAGTACAATTGTTGATATTCTGGACTCTTTTTCCCCAACTCGGAAAACAACAACTGAAGTATCTCCTACTTCATCAACGTACACTTCATCAGCAAATCCCAAATCTTCCAATTTGGGCTGTTCAACTTTCGGGAATGCAGAAGCATTGGTAGCTTTACACACGCGGCGCAAATCAAATTTACTCAGTAGACGTACAGCCATTATGTCGTACTTGTTCAAAAAGTGCATAGCTAAATCTCCAATTTTACCACCAGACACTATAACTGAGGCCCCGGAGTCAGCAATGGCTTTGATCTGGTTTTCTAGTAATGCTTCTTCGCCCTGGCTAAAGTCCATCAGTTCTTTAGCAGTTTTAATCAGAACTGTACCCTTAGTCTCCGTTTGGGTTACGTCTAAAGGACAAGTAAATACTGCAATTTTTGCATTAGACTTCTTGATGATGCTGCTCTCCACACTTCGCTTAAATACCAACCCTTGAACAACCTGCGACTGGGGTAATCCACAACCCTAAACAATAAGCACCGTAAGTTAGTAAGAGGATCAGAATCAATGCCACTGTAACAATAATATTTATTATTTATATTCAGTTTTTAAATATTCAGGTCTATAGAGTTGTAGTTAATTACCAGGATCTTGCATACTCGAACGTTGTCAACATTAAAGGCTGTTTTCGCCTCCGGTAAAATCGAAACTTTATAATCAAACAATATACACTCATTATAAGCATTTTTCACTCTGACACACAATTATATTCATTTTATATTTAATAATGGAGAACTCACTGCAAGCTTTGGTAACTAAATTAGCCACGATGTCTTCATGCCCTAGCTGTTTGCTCATTACAGCACATCTTATAGCTTTGAAAACATCCGGTTCACTGCGCTGGTCCTTAATCTCATCTATAACAAGACTGGGTAGAATTTCTAGAGCCTTTTCTAAAGCTAACTCATAGCCCGTTGCTATTTCAGCCGGCGCAAGTCCCTACAAAAACAATAAAATGGCCGTAATCAGTACATTGCATACAACGTTGTTGCGGCCAAGCACTTCAATCAGCATTCAGAATGACAGCCTGACTAACCATCTTCAAAAGTTCATCGGCTCCCTCCAGTAAAGCACCACAAAAGAGAATAACGAAATTGGTTCCATCCCCTATTTCTTGTTCTTGCATTTGTGACGCCATTACCATGATTTTCACCGCGGGATGCTCCACCTGGAAAATCCGTAAAATAATTTGCATTCAAGAGCTTGACTATATGCTAATGATAGTAAAAGAATTTATAGAAATTTTTTCGTTGTGTAAATTGTAGTGTCTTACGTCTAATTCTTGAATTATCGTAGCCGCATCATTGGTTACAAATAATTTTTCCAAATGATTGATAATCATTTTGTTCATGCCATTAGGTCCATAAGCAGTTCTCAGACTGTCGGCAAATTCTTTACATGCCTTAATATTCCTGTTGACAGCTTCTTCCAGGCCTGCAAAGTGCTACAAAAATACGGAATCCTTGAAAACTCATTTTCACGCAAATTAGCCCAACCCGTAACTCAACCACCTCCACTATACAGTATGTGATTCCACACAGAAACGGGTTCTCACAGTACTCATCAAGCATGCAAAATTCAAAAGCGGACTAAAACACGTGCCCACGATATAGATCTCCGAATTATGAAGACATCAACATTAAAGATCTCTTAAACCATGTACGGCCATTAAAGTAATCACGGGGAACACGTTTACATTAAAATACAACGTTTACATACAGTAATTTGCTCTTATACTTGAAAGAAACAAAGGTTAGAGGAATTAATCATGACTCACCCGGGAGCCCTCCTTCAACATCGACGAAAATCCCGGCGCTTTTGGGACGTGCAAAGCCATGGCTGGAATTGGATGAAAATTTCTGGATTACCGAACAATTTACCAACACTGTCGTTAACCACAAGGCAGAATTTGTGGGGAAATTTCGGAATTTAAGTAACACCCGTCCGGTCTTTGATTTCACGAAGCGGTGGACTTACTGAGCAGTAGAGCGATTGTACAGAAAAGGCTTTTTTTTTATATTACTCACTCGGTATAGTCATAGTCCCTACCCACACATTCTACATTTATTCTCTTTGCACGGTTCTTCTCTCAGTTTTGCCTTTTTCGTCTCGCCTCGTGCTCCCTCCCGTGCCTCGTTTTTTCTATAATACCTTGCCTCCTGCATGCTTTTTGAACGTCTCGTTTGACCATCGTTCCTTGTTCCTTTTTATTCCAGAGTTTTCCAAGTAAAAAAAGTCAGGACTTCGCAAGGCGCGAAATTTGAACGTTTAAAAATCACGAGGTGTGAGACGGGAGCGCGAAGAATCGAAGAGCATTTGGTGTGTCACGCGAGTTGCACGCTTGTTTTGAGATTTGTTTTTATTGTTGGTTTTCTGGTGAGTGCCGCAGTCGAAAGTCGATACTGAGTAAAGCGAGGATTAAATTAAAAGTGAAGAAACGTTTTTATTTTAATTAATTAATTAATTACTATTCTATAAAGTAAGTGTAAATTCCCCCATCTCCCTGCGATCTGCTTCAATGTGTGAACTCGTTTAATCTCATTGACTTATTCTTTAGTTACTAGTAGAGAGTCAGAGCCCTTAATATCATCATTAAGTCTTGTTAATATTGTTACATAACGTAGGCAATAGATTTGATTTAAGACATAGTAGAAGCCTAATTACCTAAATTACCGGAGAAACGGAACCATGGAGGATCAAGGTACTGATGTTAAACCGGATCTACAGAAAAAGTTTAAACGAAAAAGTGGTCAGAACTCAAGATTTCTGAAGAAAGCCAAAAAGTTTGGTTCTCAAGGGAAGTTGGGTCGAGGATATGAAATTGATTCCGACACCTACAATTACTTCCTTCGAGTTCTGGAATTGCATGCCAAGAATGAATTCGACGATGACGATGAGCGAGGTAAAAGATTTACTCGAATGCTTTCTGTTATATTTTAAATTTAAATAATACTCTATTGTGTGGGCGCAATTGTTCATGGTTTGGATTATGGGACAGTAGAGGAAACAGCACGTTGTTCCGTTTTTGTACTGAAATGATGTAGTTTAATTACAGCTGGAGCATGTTGATATACAGGTGCGTATTTTGTTACTTTTTGTAGGAGCTTTCATGCGTAATTCCTTGGAGCAGACGAAAAGTAATGAGGTGAACTTGACGAAAAATCAAATGGTATCACGGGTCTTGGAAAAAATCCTGCCTTCTGCCGACGATGAAGCTTTGCTGTGTTTCTGTGAAGCTTTGACACCAAGCCTCAGGATTTTGTGCTGTGATCCTTTCGCAAGTCATGTTGTGGAAAAATTATTGCAAATTATTTCAACTAGCAGAGATAACGCGCAATTAATCGAGTGGTTTCAAAGTACTTCCAAGTTTATTCTGAACAACTATGAAGAATTTGTGTTCGATATATACGCGAACGCGGTCATGAGAAAGGTGTTTGCGTGCTTAACTGGAACTGTGGAACCCCTTCAAATCAATACTGGCTCTGGTAAAAATAAATCTGGTAAACTTATGCCAAACAAAGATACGGATGTTAAACCACCCAAGCAATGGCCAGAAGAATACATTACTATTTTCAAGGACTTCGCATTAAGATTTGTAAACTGGCATCAATATAATGGTACGTTTTTGTATCAAAATACATGCATGTATTATGCGTTTGGTTATGTTTTAATTTAAGAGACGGCTTGTGTTTACTGGAATTTTTCTGCTATTTTAGATCTGTTAGTGAAAACCCACACCAGTGGTCTCGTCCAAACCTTTCTGCAAGCGCTTCCTTCTGTCGATAGCGATTTGGCCTATCAAGCGATGGTCCAAACACTTAAACTAATCCCTCCAGATTTTCCTTGGGATGCCATGAGCCTGTTGTTTATTCTTGAAACCTGCATTCAGCTTGCGAATGAAACACTTTACGAGTTTATTTATGGGAAATATTTCAAACTCAAAGTTAAGGAATCTGTGTTACACAACAGAGGACAACACACTATAAGAAAACTTATAACCTACTGTCCGACTAAAGAATTGGTAAGAAAAAATTATGAAAATGTATTGTCGTTTTATTTATGCTATGATTGTACATTATATTGTGTATATGAACAAGTTTCCACTGTTTAACTTGAACTTAAGTAATGGTTGTTTGATATGATTTGTAATTTTTAGTACGAGGAAATTTTCGACGATGTTGTGAAAGAGTTCGAAGGCATTCTGAAGGCTGGATATACTAATGTTTTAGTAGCATGTGGGGAGACCTGCAAACGACTGACGACGAAGCAGTCTGCATTTGTTAAAGCTATTAAATCGTTATTTAGTGACGATGGTTCTGATGATTCATTTTTGGAACAACTAGTGAAGAGTCGAGTCAAAGTGGAGGAAGACAAAACCAGAGCATGCGTTTTGCTGGATTTGAACGGATGTCTCATAATTCAGCATATGTTGGAGTTTCACAAGCCGCATAAGGTTTTTTAACTAATTTTTACGAAAACAATAATGTAAAGTTAAGGATGGCATGACGGAATGACGCGGGTTTTATACTTATGTAAGGATGCTATCTGTAAATGCAGGTTGTCAAATCTTTGCTGGAGATGGAACTACGGAAATTAATCCAGTTGGTTACGAATCCTAAAGGAAGTCACATCTTTGATTCATATTTTCGAAGTTCTACCGTCGGGGATAAAAACAAGGAGAAATTACTTATGAAATTAAAGGTTGGTCATTGGTTGGTCATTACTACGTATAATATTGTTTGTTTTTTTCTGAAGACAACGAAAGTTTTAAATGATCATATCGTCATTCAAGTCGATTCATTTCTGACCTGGAGGTAGTCAAGCGAGTCAATAACAAAATTGATCAACATCATTGAAAGTGAAATATCAGTTATTTTGTATATTAAGGAAAAAATTCGTTGGGCCGTTTTGCTTTTAAGGTTCAGCATGAATTGGTTGGAAAGGATTCTCAAACTACGAATTCGATGTGTTTAAATCGTGTAGTAATTACTAATTACCCTATACCAAATAATCTACAAAAGTTACGTTAACTAATAAATAGGAGGACGCTGTGGAACTGACATGTTCGAAGTTCGGTTCCCGAGTTCTGGATGCGATTTGGGATTGGTCGTCTATTCAGCAGAAGGCAGTTATCGCAGGAGCTCTGAGTTCTAAATCAAAAAAAGTCAGTGCCAACGAGTTTGGAAAATTTCTGGCCGAAAAAATATGTCTACGTGTTTTCAAGCATGATGCCAAGAAATGGGAGGAGCATATGAGTGTTGCTGGTAAGCGAAAGCGTGAAGTACATGAAATCACAGATACTCTCATTCCTGAGGACGTCGATTCTTCGCTAACAGAATCAAATGTTCGCCGTAAGAAAAAGAAAAAAAAGCATGATAATGAATAATTAGTTTCATTTGTAAACTTGTGATTTGAAAGTTTCCAAGTATATTATACGTTTAAATTCTTCGTCTATTTTGTTTATCTTTTGTGGATATTAATGTTCCAGTAAAGCATATAATTTTTACTGCGATACTTGTTCTATGAGTTTGCCTTTGCACTCCCTAATACGGCAGGCGTATGTATTTGTTTCTGAATCGGAACTGGAAGCCGACCGTATAATTCACACCCATTAAGTTGCTTGTCATTTATCCCTGAGTGTAAATCACACGTGCAGAAAAACGTCTCGGGCATTTTGGAGGGGATGCAGTCGTGAATACAGAGCTTTACACAAATATAGTGAATAAAAGAACCTGCGTACGACTTTGGGTTCCACCCTACTAAAAAAATTCGAAGTTTTACCCTACTCGCATAACACCTAGTAGCAGTGCACCACCAAACAAAGGAAATTATACTATTATTTTGTAATACCGAATAATTAGTCGGAAGCACGATTAATGAACAAAGACCTACGTTGTCGTTGGTTGCATGTGATCAGAATTAGGATTTGAGTGAAGGTGCATGGTCCGCATTGCAAAGAAATGCAGGAACCTTGAAAGCTGTGCCAATAGCACAAGAAGTCTGAAAACAAAGTGGTATATGCAGACAAGTACATGCAGACTACACAGAGCGCAACACAAACGAAAAAAAAAACAGAACTCCGGCCCTGGTTGCATGTACGAGAAGAAAGGTTCAATACCAAAGAATTCGCCAATGGCTTGAGGAGAGAAGTAGAAAGAGAGAGAGAGGAAGGAAGTGAATCTGGGGCAAGGTGAGCGACATTAGGAAAAGTCATGATTAAACCAGGGCTAGTTAGATCTGAACTCTCCCTGAATTTAACATGAAAAAAAATACCCAATAAAAGAGAAAGTAACAGGGAAACCATGAGTAAATTGTGTGCAAAGGGAATAGAAATAAAAATTGTGTGCAAGGGAATAAGCATAAAAATAAAATGTATGCAGTATAGAAAGTAGTAATGCATGAAAAATGAGCTGAGGGTGCACTCAAATCTGAGCATTAACACGTACATGAAGGATATACAATACAATGACTACGGTTCCAGTCCAAATTTTTCAAAATGAAGATTCATCCATAAAATGAATATACTGTACTCCACTGGAGCTTTTCATAATTCTCTATTTAAAATTATGAAGGAAATAATATTCATGTCTCTCCCCCAAACTTTGCCAAATGGATGGAAACCGATTTGGAACCATGGCCTTCATAATGTAATATGTGTGTAAAAAAGGATAGGAGAGAGGGTGTCAAAACCTCAAGGGATTTATTTAGCCCTGGAGTCCATAGTCCGGATAGCTGGAGACCGGAGAAAAAAAAAAGTCCTGGGCAAAGGCCTTGCCTCCTTGCTATATTTATATAGACTGTCGTATCCGCATAAATTCCTTGGTTTTCCGCATAAAATCTGCAACTATGAATTACGCCGGCGTGAGTTCAAACTACCCGGGTAGTATTAGAGCAGGAAATTCAAACGGGTTTGTCTCCCGTGTAATACCCGTCATTGAGAAGGAGGAAGAGAAAAAAAGTCAGGAACTATAGTTAGTCACCTTGAAGAAAGAAGAGCCAAAATACACTATAGAAAGTACACACAAGAGTAGAGAAAATTTTTTCCTCTCTCAATCATTGGCTTTCTTCCAATAACTCAATTCGCGTTAATTCATTATTATTTCTATACATTCGTGGTTCAGTACTGTTGTTAGATTTTTTTTTTTAAATGTGACTTACTACTAATGTTCTTTGCCAGTGACGATATTTATTATTCATTGTGCTGAGAGAGAAGAAACTATCTTGAGGGAATGACCTTCTGTCAAGAATTATACCCCTGACTTTTCATTGCTCTCAACAGTTCCACACTATTCTCCAACGTTTATCTTTACATCAAAAAATAATAATAATAAAGAACGCTCTACACTTCGTCTTGAATTGTTTGCTTCAAAACAAAACTTCGTCACACATCCTCCACGACTCGTACAGCCCTTGCATTGGAAGATTTGGAACTGTAATAAAAACCCATTTGAATGTCACTGTGCATCCAGGGGACATCAGTGGAGTAAAAAACATCATTTACAAAAATCCCAAGTATATGGCGGGGTGACGAACCTTGTAGTACAAATTGTGGTTACACCGTTGAGTACCTGTGTTCTGGACAACTGAATCCAGTCCGCTTTAATTCACCTTCCAAGTTTTTCTTCTCTTAGCTGGACGACCTGTAATCTATACATGTTGTGCTGAGGAAAATGTGAACGTGGCCAAGAATTAACGAACATTCTCATCTCTGCCGTGGCGAGCGAAAATAAAACCCGTGTGCAATAAATCCCTGTATTCCTTTGTCAACCTTTCACCCTTTTGTTAATACGGATAGTTAATACAAGTGGACGAGAGAGGCTCAAGTCAATTTGTACTCAATAAATACGATAGCGATACTTAATTATTTTTACCAATTGCCATTACAAAGTTGTTTTGAAAGACCTTTTTTTTTTCTTTTGTGTCGTATATATAGCACCATGGAAGAGAAATCCCTGTCACAGCTCCCATCTATACCTCTATACTTTTGGATGAAATAATTATTTCTGTATACATATTTGCTCTCTGTGAACGGGGTAAAAGACGATTACATTTGTTTCTTTACAAAGCCTTGTAATATAAGCTGATTTTTTGAATGGTTTGCCACCGAAGTTGGGTTTTGTGCAGTCCTCAACTTTTACTACTCTTCTTCTTCTTCTTGTCTTTTCTTCCCCTTCTCCTATTATTAGTTCCTTTAGTTTCTCAAAGTGCCCCTTCTGACTGGCGTCTCCCATTCCTTGTATCTCCTAATATTTACTCTCTGATTACAATAATAACCATTGAATCTCTTATTACGAGGTCCCTTCACAAACAATACAATTACCACGTCAAGTCAGAGGTCACAAGACTGCATGTAGGGTGGAAGGGAAGTGAGGAGAAGGATCGGGAAGATCCCATCAAATCCCATCACAATAATACTAGTCAAGGAGGAGGAGGAGGAGAAAGAGTTGAGAGCCAAAATAATCATCATTACTATTACTATTCTTGCTGTGGCGACCGACATCACACCACTAGTCGTCGTGGTGGTGGTGTGGTGAGCTATTGGAAGACTTCCTTTGCTTCACAAAGATTCCCAGAATCAAAAAATTAGTTCACATAGCGACCACGTTATTCCCCCCTTTGACTACTACACAATTATACCTGCGACTGGCAAGGTAGGGGGACCGATCAGCAAAAATTTATAATTTATTTATTCAGTAATATTATTTCTTCCATATCTCACGGCACGGTGAAACAACCGGGTTCTCGACCCCGACAAACGTCGTCACTTTTGTTTTACTGTTCACAACAGAGAGCAATTTGTTTTTCTCTTCAAAGTTCCCATTCACACAGAGTTACGTTAGTAACGTTAGTTTTACCAGTAATTGTATTACTTTACGTTTAAAAAAAACCAAAACAACATATTTATTTTGTAGTCACTTCTCTGTAACTCCCGTACGTTTTGACACGACACATACACACAAGTGATATTTAAATTACCTGCATTGAGTATACACACACAAGCTAGAAGTACATAAATTTCCTACAGTATAATAAATTGTACAGATTTACCTGTACTGACTCTCTAAGAGGAAAACAAAGAGTTAAGGAAGTGAGAGATTTTGATGATTGTTGCTGTGACTTACGCAGATACGTACTTTGCTCCGGAGAGTGCAAGGGTGATTAATATTGCTCCTATATATTTTTTTTAGCCTGCTGAGTCCCATTCACAGTGACATTTCATGTCTAAAAGAAGCTAACAGTATAAAAACAAAATACTGGCAGAAAATACGATAGAAGCTGTAATATACATAGTATGTAAGTCAATGACATTCAAATTTAGTGAATCGACACATTCTTATACTTCAAAGAACACTTTAACGTTCGTATAAGTACTAAATATTTAATACACACAGAATATTTATTTTTGTGTCGTCTCTTATATAAAATATATTATTATATACTCTTCTATACAATATCTTTGCACCAAAATTGTCAAGGTCAGGTATAGGTGTAAAAGGAAGTTACCAATACTATGTCAGATTGGAAGCACGTAATGACTATTTATTTTTATGACATGGAGTCGTAGTTTCACAAAGTTTCAGACTTCTAGTTAAATACATGTTTGAGTTATCCAGATAAAAAAAAAGCAATATATATAAATATATATATACTTTTTTAGTTACATGTATATGCTCCGTGCAGAGGCAAGAGAAACCCTTTGAGCCCGGTCTCATTACATTTGTTATCTGATTACTGTATGTGTACATTATGTACTTTAAATAAGACAAAAGAAATAAACAAGAGGAAATAAATGGAGGGATGCTCAATGTGTTTATGCTACGAGGTACACAACTATAGGGATTAAAAGTATATAAAAATTCCGAGGCTCAGTCACTTACGATGAGTCCTATACTATGCTGTATTAATGGCGCAGACAATTATATTATCTTTTTTTCCAAAGTCTTACCAAATCCCATTTATCGACTGTCGGAATCTACGATTTAAGTAAGACACTATTGCCGGATTAAAAGTACGGTGAAGCAATAGAGTTTTCACCTTCTTTATGCTAAGGTTAACTCTTGCACATACTTGAGGCTAATGTCACGACATTCGAAGCCTTTATATACATAGGTATATATAAATATCTCTCTATATATATATACGAAATAATATGTCATTTTAGCTTGGAGATATTTTAAAAAAATAGCCATAAAATGTATTCACATTCTCTTTCCTCCTAAATTACCGACACTCCATAACATTTTACCCCTGTCCTGTAATTAGAAGCATTTGACCTCTCGCAACGGTTCTTGCCCACCGAGGAGAGCGGAACTTTCGCTAAACTTCGCATGAACTAATTTCCGTGTCTGGAGAACTCTCAGAGGTAAGTGAATTGAGACTTTGAGACTTCGTTCTTTTGTTCCTTATATTCTCATTTTATGTTATGTGTATATATTATATTATACCTATATTATATTTATTATGTATAGTTGCTGAATAGCACAAAGAAAGTACATTTTTATGTTTGATTATAAATCATAACATAAAAGTGTATTGTAAGGGCTTCCGAACATCCGAACCCGATTGTGATCATCCATGTTGATTCTAGAAAAATTGTTCGGGAAAGTACATGATTGCATGGGATATTTATTACATTGCCACTTGAGCAAAGGAACAGAAGTACATAGAATTTAGAGAGATGTTAGTATGTACATATATAGATTAGAATTATCGCTGGACCATGTACGCAAGCAAAGGGATGGCAAATCAAGCATTTACCAGTGTAGTACCACAAAATCTTTCTGTCAAACCCTGCAGCAATTTTAAAAAATTCTCAGTTACTGTAAGTCTTTTCAATACAAACTACTCCAGTAACTAAGTCTTTTCTATTGCAAACTGATTTGCGTATACATAATTATTATATACACATGTATAACTGCAATTACTGATGGGCAGATTGAAGTTTTCAGAGCCATATTTTTCCTAAGCCTGAGAGACAAGAGAGAAAGTAACCATGCATGCCATGGTATACTCAAATATACATGTACAAGTGGCATCCGGGGGAGAAATGAGATATTCAATTAAGTACTAGGTATATGTACATTATAATTACAACTTTTCCTTTGGGTATATTATAAGATTATGACAAAAAAAAGTATTTCTGCAATTTTTCCTATTCTGTGAAACCCACAAGCTGTCGAAAACATTATTAAGAATAGTAAATTAGCCAACATTACCCTACTTTGATTACGGGATCTCGCCTTCGGAAATAACCTCCGTTTTGATCTTTTTCGGTACCAAGTTAAAAAAAACACAAGTTTGCACACGATGTCATTTGAAAGCAGTAACACTTTGACAAGCTGAATGATCCGAATTACATTCAAGTGTGTTTACTTTCTACCCTAAACCGGGGACAGCAGAGCCGGGCACGGGTACTTTCTTTTTTGACAAAATGCATTTGTTAACACTGTGAGCCCATTGTTTGCATAATAGTATTTAAGAAAAATGACAAAGGCCCCGGAACTTTTTATTTATGATGAAAGCCACGTCGTATGTACAAGCGCTTTTAACCATATTATCGTTAACACGCGAGGCATTTCTCTTTTTCAGTCCCCCATGCCTTCTACAACTGTCCAATTTGGCACAGAGCAACAGCCAACATTTTTATTATTTAAGGTGACATTTCAAAAGGTGTGGTATAATAGTACTTGATTATTTCGTGCCATCAGCGACAGCACTAACAAACTACACCTTTTTTTGCAAGCACAGATTTTGCATTTTTTGCAGATTTGTGTGTATACACGGGAACCAAGAGCATTTTGCCCATACCCCTATTATCTACCTCCAACTGTTCCAGCAGCCGTATAGAACACAAAAAATATATGTAATAACCCATGTAGAATTGTATTGTGGATCTATAGGAAACATTTCATCTCGCTCCGAGAAAGATTGGTCAAGTTATGCCGGTTTTTACGTGTCAGGTCCAAAAGTCAGAATTTTCGACCACATCGATTTTTTGAAGGCCTCCAGCCACAATAAATGTGCAGAAGTTGTTCCTAGCGTCTTTAATGGCGAGTTCCAAAAAAACATTCATCAATAGTTCTCATTGCGAAAAAAATAAATGTTTACTTGTGTGCAAGCTTCGAAAATGCTAAGATCACGTAGCTTTTTGCTTGTGCTACCCTCAGGAACGGCAAACCCCACAGAATGTATTACAATATTTCTGAAGCCCGAAAGAACAAAAATGAAATCAAAATAATGTTTGAAATGATCTAATTTGAGATTCCTCCATCTACTCCTGACCATGGACCTTTAAACAAAACATGGTAGTTATACATATAAAACAGAAAATAACAAATGGCTGAGTCAAAAATGCTGATTTCGTCCAAATCTCTGTTGAAATTGGCATGGTCCATTTTTTTCGGATCTGGACTTTCCCGCTAGATTCGCAATAAAATTTTGTGTACAATACAAACTTTTCTTTGCACGGTTTGTGGAGCACAGAGCCAGAGCAAGGGGCAAAATGTTTCTTGGCTCTCTGTATAATATATATTTTGTCCTTTCGGGATTAGTATTCCCAGTTGTTTGTTTGCAAGACTCGATACTTTTTGTTCGTGGCAAAAGCTTCATACCTAAATTTAATGTGCGTTCTCTCGGATTTCAAAACAAGCGTTGTAGGTGCTACTAAAAGGAGCTCAATGTGTCCCTACAAGTTATTTTTAGTCTGTCTCCTTTGTGTAACGTAGTAGTTGCAAGGAAATGGTCTTTTAGTCTTTATTCTCCCCTTTGAGCTGTGCAACGTGCATACTAACTACAACTCTTTTAGAGAACAAGAGCACTTGTGTAGCGGAACTGAGAGTATTGTAGCTAATCCATAGTGTCGGTCTTTGAATGATGACGAATCCAATCTCGTCGGGTCCTTATGATTTATTGTAGATGTACATATAAAAAGGTCGGAGCAATTTCATTTCGTCTCTCTCCAATCTCCAAGGTTGATGATTTAAAGATCACTTCATTAAAATGAACATGTTCATAGCCAGATTGCAATGAGATGTTGCTACCAGAAACCAGAACTGTACTTATTCGTTATTGTCGGCATTTAGCGTCAAATAGCCAAGCTGCTCCTACGATGCTGAGGTGTGAGTTTGCAGTTGTCACGTAGCGTTTCAAGAGCATGAATATACAATAATACATATAGTTTAGTATGTATACACGCCCTATACTTTTTGAAGTTTTTAGTGCTTCTTAATGCTATCTAGCTTCACGTGGGTATCACTCCGGGACGCTTTAGACATTTTAGACATCTGTCATTCTCGCATCACGTCCCTCAATCCCGCCTCCCTAATTCCCTTCACTATCCCTCCTAATTCACTTTTACAAACTCATTGATTATGAAACAAATTATTATCTTAATGTTAGAAGAATAAAAGAATTATTTTTTAAACGATTTTTAACCCTTTCAACCTTCTCAATTACCCTGGTGCTCTGGATACTGATTTTAAATAAAAATACGCAGATATTGCAGTTTGCAGTATACTTATCCAAAATTATGTTCTCCTTTTCATGCAAATTTACCATTATATCTGTATTCTTCAGCGCATATCCTCTACCAGGAATCCCTGTGGTGGCGTCCAGGTATAAACTGTGTTGAAAGCATACAAAATCGTAAATTCCTTATTTTCATTTCGCCCCGCAATTCATAATAAATTAACTTTGTGCTCAAATTATTCACCCAATTTATTAACTCAGAATTTAATTTATAAAAATTCTGAAACACCTACGTGATCTCCGGGAGGGAAAAGTTCTTTCAGGTCTTGCTCAGCAAATTAACTACAGTAGAAATTCAAAGCATTAGGATATAATAATGGGCATATGCGTAACTAAAGTTAAAGTGTAACATTTTTGGCTAACATTACTACCATAGCCGGGTTCATACATTAGAAGCTGAGGTGAAAGATACGACTGTTTTTTTTTGTATTTTAAGAACAAAGGATATGATGCATTTTTGCTTGAAAACCTTCAAAAATCCACGTGGAAATGCATTTTTTATGACCGTAACTTCCGTATTTGATAATAGACAGGAATTATGAATATAAATATGAGCCATGCATTTGTTGAATGTAGTTTGACTTTTAGAACGCAACTAATGTTCCTCAAGCGTGAGTGTAGCATTCTATAGTTCTTCATTTGTTTTGTCTTTCTTTTTCTTTAATTTCAATGTGCGTTTTTCCTTAACTGCACCTTACTTCGTATTTCGCTCTTTCTCCATGCCTCTATCCCTACGTGTTTTCCAGTTGCCTTGAAAGCTATTTATGGTTTTATTGTAATTGCGAAAAGTACTTTACATCAAGGTGTAAATGTAATACGTTAAGGTGGTACTGTGGTGCACCAAACTGCGGAAATTGTCTATAATCTATAGAAATCTATTGTAATATAATCTCATAATGTGCTCTTTTGCTACTCTAAATTTACACAATACTTCCACGCATACTGGTCCAGAATTTAGTTTATTGAGTAGAGGTTGAGGATACAAAATGTCAAAAGACATGTTTCTCTCTTGAAATTAATATCCGGGCGAACAAGTGTGAAGTAATGGACTTTGAATATGTGTTGCAGACAAGTCCAGAATGGACTCAATCCTTGAATACTCGCAAACGACTGTGACGCGGGGATAAAGTTCGGGACATGAGATGAAAAAAGGCAAAATAAATCGTGGAAAAGCGGCTGGACATCCAGGTCCAGTGATGATGGGAGGGACCGACTCGGATTTTGAGGCGTCCCTGCCAGGAGCAACCACAGCAATGCTCCACAACCACAATAAAACCAGTCCATTGACTTCCAGTGGCAATAAAAAAAGAGGTAGACATGAGTCCACCGACACGGAAGCATCAGAAATTTCCGCAACGTTAGAAAGGGCTCCACCGGATGGAGGATGGGGGTAATTAATATTTTTTTTTAAAGACAAGCTACTTTTCATGCTTTCCTATAGCTTTTGTTTCTTGTGCCTGGAGAACTCCAAAGTCTGATCTTTAATCTTGTAGTTGGGTGGTGGTCGGAGCGGCTTTCTTCGTGAACATGATCGCTGACGGAGTGACCTTTTCATTTGGCGTTTTCTTCGTTGAGTTCAATAAATACTTTGGAGAGTCCAAGTCCAAAACAGCTTGGATCGGAAGCTTACTGGCGTCTATGCCCCTCCTGTCTGGCCCGATTGCATCTTCATTGGCGGATCGATTTGGATGCAGACCGGTCACTATCGCTGGGAGTCTCTTATCAACCATGGGTTTCGTGCTGTCGTACTACGCAAGTGGGTGTACCATAGTTATTACCTGGAATTATGACTAAAAGAGTAGCGTTTTTGGAACAGGGACTAACTATGCTTCTTATGACTAACCTCTTGATTACAGATTCTGTGGAAATGCTCTACTTAACCTTTGGTGTACTCACCGGCTTTGGTTTATCGCTCTGTTACGTTGCCGCCGTCGTGATTGTGGCTTACTACTTTGAGCAGCGTCGATCCTTAGCGACAGGTCTTTCAGTTTGTGGTGGAGGCATTGGAACATTTATTTTTGCTCCTTTAACGTCAGAACTAATAAGTAAGTCATTGATTTTGGGGGATAGATATTCACAGTCACAACACACCTTGCACGTCTAAACCTTTACTAAATATGCACATACACACTATTTTAATGAGGCGGAGACGTGTACATTGCTTTGCCTGAGGGTAATGCCTAATAGAATAAATAAATTGATTAATAACAAAATATTTATACATACGTACCTAAATCTAAAATATTCTGCAGACATGTACGGTTGGCGGGGGACGACTCTCCTACTTGCTGGAGCTTTTTTGCATTTGTCTGTCTGTGGCGCTCTCATGCGGGATTTGGAGTGGACGAAAAAGAAGGTCCAAAAAGCTCAGTAAGCGCTTTTTCATACTAATTATTGATATAAAATGATTTGATAAATATTTATAAATATTTAATTATATGCACAAATATAAACAATGTGAATACACTTCACGCTTGTAAGTGTGTGCTGTGAACAAATAACTTGGATTAATTAAATGCACTTACCACTTTTTTTTTGTAGACCTCCTGGAGTAGATTTAGTGTCGACTGAGATTAGTACCTTGAAGAATGAAAGATTGTGTAACTCAGCAATATGCATCCCTACGTTTGTTCAAGAGCAGGAACATCAAAATTTCCTGCAACGGACTCAACTCCGAGCCTCCGCGAACTTTCATTCGTTGTGCAATAACTCAAAAACTGTGACAGGCCCTTCCTTGAGTGACCCGTACAGTTTCCCCACTCGTGATAATTCTGCGACAATGGTGAATCCAGTGACTAATGGTGAAATATTCAGTACCGCCAATAGTGCATCCGCGTTAGTTCCCACGCTAAGTCATAATGGCAATGTTGAAGTGAATCACCTCACTTCCATAACACCCCACCCGGTGGGGGCAACCAATCCCAATTTCGTTCCTGGAACAATGCTCAAAGAATTCGTCGTTTCCACTCACGAACCTGACATTGGTGATCAACCAATGAATTCCGACAATGACAGTGGAATGAATCTGACTTCCGCACTATTTTCTAGTGGAAATAATCCAACGCCTTCACAAGCTAATAAAAACTTATTACCGGACTGTTTAGCTAATAATTCCTGGTGCGTATCCTTCTTGGAATTTTCTTTTTTTAGTTAAACGTAGTAATTATATTTAGTTAATTAGTATAGACTTGTTACAATGTGGAAATTATGTTTTTTCTTTCCCCAACAATGACAGCACTGCCTGGTCCGGGATTCATCGTCATTCTCTTACGTATCGTGGAGCTGTACTTTCAATAAAAAGGTACCGCCTGAGACCAGCCTCCTCGTGTCCAGACATAATCTCTGTTGCTACGGCTGACGACAGAAGCTCTCACGTAAACTGTCTCCTGGCTCATATATTATTTTTATACGTTCGGTCCGTTTTATTTTATGGTTCACATTTTGATTTGTCTTGGGAGGCCCTCCTCTCCATTCCAGTAACATCAGAACATGGATTCTTCTTCTGATTTTCAGGAATGGAAAGCGGTCATGGGGGACGTTTGCAAATGGATGAAAGGAGTTTGGGAATGGGAGCATCTTTCCAACAGCCGATTCATATTCTTTATACTATCAAACCTGTTACTGTATATGTGGTATGTGTTGTATAACAGTCCTCTCTGTATAATTGATGAAGCCTATGCATAATAAAAATGAATACCTATTTAATCTTTACGATGTTGGAATTGGAATAGGTACGATGTGCCCTACGTGTACTTGCAAGAAGCTGCACTCCAGAGTGGCTACTCAGAAGACAAAAGCTCCTATCTAATATCCATTGTTGGATTCTTTAACATGATAGGAAACGTAAGAACAAAATATTTTAGATGTATTATACATATATATACATATATATAGATATGTATGTATGCATGTGTATATTACATACATAATACTATATATGGACATGATATCTTTCCTATAACTATAACGATAAATTTGTGGGAGGACAGTTTAGAAGGTCGAACGAAAAGGGCAATTTTCAACGGGTTGGGAATTGTTAGAGTACACGATGTGTGAAATTTCTGCTACAGCCCCGAGCCCAACCACAAATTGCACAGAGACTTGCAAAAACTCATTTTAAAGCTGGTCAAAATGTGTACCTATTCAGCAGAGAAAACATATTTTGGTCTCTTTGGATCATCCTGATGGATGTGACGGGGACTAACATGAAGATCTCATTTAGATCCAAGCTTTTGACAGTTCATTGAATTCTAATTAAACAGCGGCCAAATCTTGAATTATTGTTCAGCAAAAGCTGAAATTGATGTGGTCGATAGTCATTTGAATTGGAAGAATTGATTCCGGATATGATATATCTGGAGACCACACGCTGTTGCAAAACGTTTTCCTTTGAGTGTCATAATGCAATAGAAAAAAAACCCAGTGAATTGAACATGGAAAAGAACATATTCTCTGTGAAATTTGTAGTTAGCAAACGTTGAATGGTGCGGCGTGCGGCAGACATTTTAATATACCAACAACAATAATTAGCTCAAATTAGTCGAGCATACCTGCCTGTGCAATGTCAGTTTCGTTTAATTAACGACGAGTTGTTTGTCGGACAAAATGATTCAACTTTGACACTTTGTTTGTGCCCAATAGATTCTACTGGGTTATATGGGAGATCAGGAATGGGCGAATGCGACTGTTGTGTACGGAGTCTGTATGGCTCTTTGTGGAGGCTCAATGATACTCCTTCCATGCTTCATGGACTGGAATTACATGAGTTTAGCCCTTGGATGCGCTGTCTTTGGGCTGACAATTGCCGCCAACTATTCTTTAACATCTGTTATTCTGGTCAAGGTCAGTTTTCTCCTGACAATAATTTATCGTTAATAAGTATACATAGTAAATATAAATGCAAGTACTAATATTGTATCCGTCGTGTTTTAGGTCGTTAGCTTAGAAAGATTTGCCAATGCGTACGGCCTCCTGTTACTTGTTCAAGGAGTCGGTAACTTGGTTGGCCCTCCAATTGCTGGTGAGAAAATATTCTTTTACTCCATTGTCGGGACTTGTACTGTTTAATTAGCTTTATTTTTACATTATTTGTCTTCGTATATTTCTTAGTTTTCCATGAAACATGTGAGTTGCACCGTGATTAGTGCGTGTCTCAGAAGACCTAAAGTATAATGTTACAAAATTTGTAACATTACTACTTGCTCGAATTTCTATTAGCTTAGAACCTCTGAAGAGATTGCTTATTTTCTAATTGAAAGAACCATATACAAAGAATATAAACTGAATAATAATCATGGAACATAGGTTTGCCGAGTAGCAAGTAGAATAATTATAATAAAATCTCTAGGTGCATTATCCTACGGTAGCAGTTCGTTAATCGTTTCGACAATTTGTCACGCTGCGGTTCGTCAAAAATTTTGATGGACCTTGTTTCCAAAATTATCGAAAAGCACTGGAAGCCTAAGCGATGGTTTTTAAGGATTGTTTTAGACTAAGTGCGAGGTAAAACGCAAAGATGGATTACGGATACAGTCTCATACTGATCCGACAAGAATTGACAATGTTATAGCGGTGTTTCTGCACCAAATTCGAAAATTTATTTACTGTTTTTAACTTTGTGCGGAAATTTGTGCATCCATAACTTGGATAAGCCTTGCCGGACCGGACCGGACTTTTTTGTTTGATATTTACAATAAAATTCTGCGTAAAGCAGACATTTCAGTTTAGTTTAATTATTTCCGGGCTAGGCCACAGCAAGGGGGACTTCCGATCAATTTCTGTAAAATCAGTTTCTGAATTTATGACACTTTTGCATCTAAGCGTGCGCACACTTGCAATTATACGTAATAGAAAAAAACAATCCTTAAAAGCATCTAGGTATTCTTCTGAATGTATAATCAGATTCTCAGATGGCGCTGCAAGCCAGGCTAAATACAAGCATACAAATTTTCGTGGTTAAAGTACTAACAATTAAAGGAATACTACCTAAAAGCTGTACTATAGATTGTATGAATTTTGAAGCTGGATGAATTATTAAATGTTTTCTTGTACTTTATTCGTTTTGCAGGCGTGATATACGACATGACTGGAACAAACACATGGTCATTTTTAGTTGCTGGAGGAGGTGTTCTCGCCTCAAGTATTTTTATTTTGGCGCCAAAGTTTTTCAAATGTAGACGCAAGTAGTTTTTTCCCGTTTCGTAGAAAACGTTTGTGCTTTATTTGCAATAAAGCGTAATGTTTTAAGACCATTCATTTTTATAGTGCAAACATATCTGTACATAATTAAATCCCAATACTCTAGCAGTGAAACTCATAGTTGAATGTGTCGGCCTATAACTCTATCAGGCGGTTGGCCCGAGGTTGGAAGCAATCTTCGGCGAATAATCGCAAGTTAATCAGCCTCGGGGCTCTCGCCTGCTGTAGTTTGACCGAGAAATGTAGCGATAAGTTTCACCACTGGAGAATGGGAATTTACTTACTTATATAATATGTATTTATTTAGACAACAAACAAGTTTCCCATTATTCGCACATTATAGAAATATCTAGTTGTATTTGTTGCCTAACATTGTTAATTATTGTTAATCGTATTAAAGTTTCCCGTTTATGAATTCCCTGAAGAAACATTTTTGTGATGAATAATGAAGTTTGTCATTAGTTTAAAACAAAAACTATATATAGTAATAATTAGTGATATTAATCGTCACCAATACATGTTAAGAATGAGGTTACAGGTTCAGGATTCTCTGACTAAGAACTAGCACAGTGTGATGAACGTTAATTGTAGGGATTTTGTAGTTCCTTAAAACTACTTTTCGTTATAACGTGTACGATACAAGAAACCACGAACCACAAACAGATAACAGATGAATGGCTTTCTGATGTAGACATTGGGTCCTGATGATGTTTCCAGGAAAGGCGTTTAGTGGTCGTAGTAGGCATCATTTAGAGGATGTTCGGATTACCTTCCGGAGCTCCTCGAATGTCCAAGGGATCAGTGTGGTTGCTAAGCGTGTTTTCGGTAAGCTATCAGGACCCGATTTCTACGAGGATTTGCCATAAGCTATTAGCCTGCTTGAATAAGCATGGCGAAACATGAGTCTGACATTGAGAATCCTCAACCACATTATTGTGTATATAAGCGATCATCCATCGAGAATCAAAGAAATGTGGCGTTAACTTGGAAACTCGATTATCCTGAAACCATTTTAAAATTATGAATGAATGATGCCCATTGTTATACACTGTTTACGAATCAATGCATGTGATCACAGTTGTAATAATTAAAAAATGCATAGAAGGAAGGAAGGAGCCTTTGTTGAAGAAATATGGTTGCAATAATTCAGTTATGACCGTAACACGGATATTTTACATTCAAATTTGTGACATTGTCCATTAGCTGACTGTACTTATTGTAAGGCAAGGATATTTTTTAAAAGAATAGTTAATCTCAATTTCTGTGGCTGCGTCCTTTCGGTTGGTCCATTAGTCATTTTACTGAATAAGCCGTTGTTTTACGACTTTCGTTTAATATTTTGTGGGAAAAAATTGGTATAGGTGGTAATACGTGTATTTTTAATTATTATTATTGTTAAATACCCTTTTATACCGATACGAGACAGATGCTCCTCTTCGGAGCGAAATAACAGTTTAAACTTGTTAATAAGGATGGGATGTAGGGTGAGTGCGTCTAAAGGTGCCAAATGCATCGTCTAAAAGCCCTTGTTGACAACCGATATTGAAGCTTGCATTAGTAGAACCAGTTCTGATAAAAAAAATCATTCCTCACGTACTTAAGTGCTTGCTTTATATATTTACTACTATTCTCATTCGAAATTATCGTAACCAAAATATTTATTGGAGCAAGGTTTGATTTTTGCCAGTGCGCCCAAAGGTGATATAATTTTCGGCTCTAAAAGGTGACATAGTTTTTATATTAGTTACACGCTTTCTTCTACTAACATTTAGCATTGTTCGAGGACCAAAGACAGAGCGAGATTTTCATTAATACTCACCGTGCAAAGTGAATGAGGCTAAAGTGGTAGAATGATCGTTCAAATTCGCTTTCCTTTGGCTTTCCTTCATTTTTGGCTTTACATATTTCTTGGAACATGTATTTGCGGGTGAATTAGCTGTCGTAAAAATTGTCCATCGCAGTTTTTACCTTTCCCAATATTTTGATTTATTCATCTGCTATAAATATTACAATGTTATTCAATTCATATTTTCTAATTGCGACTTTCGTGAATTGTCATTAAAAAAATTACAAATCTCGTAAAAACATTTCCAAACAAAAGTTTTAAATATCCACTTTAGGCGCACTTCACCCTATAAAATCCTATTTTATTACGAAATAAGTTTATTTACGACATTGTTGATTCGTATTGTTGTTCAAAGTAGATACCTCTTTCATGCGCAGTAGCATTAATTTTTTTAGAATAATCAATTCGTCTGTGAAATAAGTGAGATCTCAGGTCTCCGACGACTGTAGAATATTATGTATACTAATGATCTTGAGAAGAATTATAATTTTAAGTCAGATTCTGTGAGACCATTGTTTATTATCAATAACTTACAATGTGGTGAACACAAGAGTACACTACAAGATGTACTGTTAACTGTTACTCGATGACAAAGGATTGTGTTTTAAATTACCAATATTTGTTTTTATTTAACCAACTATATATATAATAGTTTATAAGGGTTACTGTTCAAGCCGCACTTCATTGACTTTTTTCTAGTATAGAATCGAATATTAAAATAATAATAAATATTATTGATTTTGCCACAGAGCGTGACAGGTTCCGTCTTGCATTCAGCAGCTCATCCTCTCAAGGTTGTTAGATTGAGTTCAACGTTCTTTCAGATCCTCCAGCAGAAAGTTAGCTGGAGAAGCAGCAATAAGAAAAAATATATTTTATGTCACCAGAGTGTACCGGTCTATCTAAAAACCCTGCTAGAACCAAACTACGGATATGTATGTAATATTAATATGTATGTCTTAAATATTTCCGCAGTTGACTTTCTCTCTGCGTTTGTACTCATTTGTCATTTGGGACTCTTCGACAAACAATTCATGCAGAAATACAATAACTAATAATAGTCGGACTTATCTGGTGTTGATAGGCTCATACGCTACCTAATAATATTCTTTAATTGGTGTGCTCAATGGTTAAAAGGCGTAGCACTGTTGAAGCTGTCCAAAATATTACCAGTTCCAGTAAATGTAAGCAACGCCCTCTGGAATGATGATTGTGTTCACTTTAAAATCACGCTAAAAAATAAGCGCAGCGTGGGAGGACAATTTCCAAAACCTTCTTTCTCTTATTCCTTCTGATGATACTAATTACTAATCCAGTACTAACATTTAGAACGTTTGAATTCTTCCCCTGTAATACCCTTGTACTATTTTGTATAGCCAAAATTTGTTACCGCGTATTGCTTTTGCTTGTTAAAATTGTCGACTGAAATCCCTTGTATATTTGCTTTGGATACTCGCTCTTGGTATTGATATACTAATGCTATTTGCTAGTATAAAAAATACATTAGTATTAATTACAATGATACATTATAACATATACTAACGGAATACTCAAGAACTTCGAATATTGGAACAACGAATGCCCATCGACTGCGTACAGATTCATAGACAACGATATTCTCACGGGTTAAACAAATATACATATATGTTGCTCTTCATCATAAAGGTCTTGTAGTTACAATTTCAAATGTCGTGATTTAATGGTATTAATGCAAATGTTTATTACGAACTTTCTCTCAGGCTTACTGGTATAAGGTCCATCAACTAAAGTGAACATCACTTTAGTTGATGACAAACCGGGGCATACAAATGTGTGGTAGCTATTATACTTAATACTTACTATAACTTGTACTTACTATTTTGCACGGATTTTTCGTAATAACTGTAGGACCTGATTTATGTATGTATATTATTATTAACAACTACTGACTTCAAGAAGGTTTGACAACATGTGAGAGGCTGAGAGGTATATGAACAAGAAGTTGAACAAGAACCGTAGAGGTAAAGTATGAAATAATGACCTCATATTTACGAAGAAAACCAATTATTGAAAGGTACCAGTCTCTTGCGGCTATATTATGTATAACCAATACGAATCCGGTAAAGTGAACCAATTTTAAAATGTTTTCAGAAGCTTGTCTCTCGTAATTCATACACAAAGATTAGTTCACAATGTCACATATATACATACATTTCACCTTGTAAAAAGTCCGAATTTTCAGCTTCCTTTAGTGCGCTTCGGATCGGTTTTGTCGACATTACTATTGTTGTACAGAACGCAGTGCACAGCATATTGCCGTGCAGAAATATGGACATTATTCTCGGAAATTCAGATTGGTAGACATATTATTCGTACTTTTAGTATCGGTACTACTGGTGGGTTTTGACTATGCTGCAAAGGGAACGACCTGTCCATTTCTGCGAATTCAAATTTAATGTTGTTTAGTCAATTTTTGCTCATAATAAGAGATCATCGTAGGCACGTTTAGTAGAAAGCAGTAATCCTTATTACACCGATTTTACAATATGGCCGTGCCTTACGCATCAGTTATAGGGTTATTATTTATTATTATCGGTAAATAAAAATGACACCAATTACGATCAGCGCCAGAAAATGAAGCTAAAATAATGAGCTTTGAATTCCTGTGTAAAATACTATGAAAGATGTCAGAACAGACATTCTAGATTGGTTGCACTTTATCGTGTTCATTATATCACTGGCCTATCAAAACAGACACGTAGCAGAGCAGATATTATTTCGAGTAATCACAAGAAATGACTAAATACATACATACTACATACACTAGTATTTAATTAATGAATAATACTCATGGCGTGGTTTTGGGATTTGGGATGGGATACTCTGATGATAACAGAAGCCTTTTCTCTTATTAAATAAAGCAATACATAGAGTGAGCCATTAAAGCTGTCAAATGCAACGGACGTGTCTCGCTTCAATCGGAAACGTTTTGCGGATTATCGAACAACGAAGGGAAGCTAATAATAATAATGCATTTTCAGAAGCAAATAATGATGAGATAATAATCTGTAATCTGTATACTTATTCGGATTTAGCACACTATGTGCAACTGTAACACAACCATTGTTATATATTTAACTTACAAGAGAGCAGGTGAAAAAAATTCCAATTAGTTAATGTACTTAATGACTTTCCAAGACTTCCAACTCATTGTCTGTATTTTACATTATTGCTCATGGCTTTGGAGACAGCTGCTACTTTAGTTTTCGAAAAAGATAACTGTTAGTTGGAATAGGAAATAAAAATTTAATAAGTACGTGACAAGTGAAAAAGACGCAATAAAACGAAAAGCAGCAATAAAAAGGAGTATTTGCAAAATTACGGGGATTTTTATCTTCCTCATTATTTATTCATACATCGTGATCATGAGTCGTGAGTGCACATGCGGAAAAATTTATTGATGAATCATAGAATTTGTAATTTGTATAAAGTTATATGCGTAAGTTTATTATTCATACTATGTAGCACATTTAAATAGTTTTTCATCATTATGGTTCTCGAATTTGATGCAACATGCAACTCAACACATTAAGCTTATTGTTAGTTCACGTGTATATACATATATACATTTATATGCATACAGACGTTTTGTAAGTTGCGAATGCATTGCGCCATTGCGCTTTTCTGTTGATCCGTTTCAATTTTCAATGATGCGTAAACTCTCCTTCGCAAGGAGAGTGGTTCACATCTTCACTTATGTACATGTAAGTGGTTAGTGGTTACCTGGTTACATAGATATTTGCGATATCACTGGACTGGACCCTGGACCCCAATCATTATTAATTATTGTCATTTAATGAATTAAAATTATTGTAAGGAGAAATACTTTAAATTAAAAAATTATTTTGTAAACAACACACAGCAACTGCAACTAACATAAACTGAGCAGTAGGCCGCGACGCGAGCGACTTTCAATATTATCAATTCATGTAGTAATAAAATAACTAATAACAATCATAATCGTTTTAATCATTACGGAAATACCGAGGTTGTTTGCTGCCAGCTTGAAACGTTTCTCTTTCTCACGTGTCTGATTACAAGTCAACATTATTTATTTAAGGGAAACATTTTTTGCACAGCTTTGCCCGCTTTGCGAGCCCTTTGCCCGTCCTTTTCCTTTTCGTAGAGGGTCTATTTTATCTGTAAAATGTTGAATGTCCCTTTTTGTGCTCACACTTACACCAATTATCAGGTGTTTGAGAATGTCCTCAACATCAACCTAAAAGAGGCTTGTCGTGACAAAGCTGCATTAGCTTACACACATTTATTTTAGTATTGGTCTCAATCTTAATTATTTAAGGACTGTGGGGATATTTAGAATACCATTTGAGGGAATTACTGTATTAACATGGAGCACGAGGATCACGACCATAAAGACAAAGACCATGGCGAAGAAAAGAAGGCAGTAGCAACGTATCCTTTAGTCCGGGTATGTCTTAATTTTCTGATCACATGTACATACATGATGTAAGTACATTTTATATATTACTTCTTACAATTTGGTTGTCATCTATAAGATAGGGACAATAAATTATAGAAAGCAAATACTCTTTTGTTTGCAGTTCGCAGAGGTGCCGGAAGACACAAAACCAGAAATCATCGACTTGATTGCTGGAGCAGTCGAAAAATACATCAATGACATTGAGGTAAGGTTTTGAATTGTGACAGGAGAAAGCGTCACATCCGATTCTAGCCTGTGAGATGAATGCATTTAAGGAATAAAATCTCATTCTTGTTAGGCAGCTTGCAAGGCAATCAAAGAGGAGATGGATAAAATTTACGGTCCCTACTGGCATGTGGTAGTCGGCGAATCCTTTGGTTTTGAGGTCACCTATCAAAAGGAGCATTTTATTTACATGTTTTGTGGGGGTAATCTGGGTATTTGTCTCTGGAAATGTTGCTAAAGATTCCAACACGGATCAGGAGGACCATTTCGAGGACACCACAAGCCATCTCCGGTGAGCCAATTACCCTGCGGAATGGAGACCCATTACTCAGTCCGTTCAATATACAAGTATAAAATAATATTTATTTTTATTGTTTCTAATTCAAAGCCATCAATAAATAATTACAGAGACACATAATATCGCATGATGCAACCCTTAATAAATCCAACATGAGTTAGACTTTGTTTTTAGACTAGCACCTTAAACTTAGAGTTGGCGATAAGCAGTTATATGTATTACTTTCTTGGCCAATTGTTTCAGAGTAAGTATTCTATTTTCTATTCATATAAACATTCACACACTGTGTTATTTAGAACAGAGAAATTGAATTAGTTTTGTCTACCGGCTTTCGGAGGAACATTAGATTACTATTACCTATTTATTAGGCGCAAAAGCAAATGACGAATATATGTAAAAATAATGCATAAATAAAATAAGTGTACACCGACCAACAGCGAACCGCATGCAAACAGGCTGTGATCTGTGATGAGAATAAAATTACTGTAATGATAATCATAAAAGAATATTATTGAAAACAACGGGTTAGTTTGAAATCCTACTTTACTGAAGTATTAACATACCTACGCATGGTTCAGTATCGGTACATGTAGTCCAGAATGGGTCTTGTTTGCGTATACATTTCGAGAACAAATAAACTAACTAACTGGGATTGCAAAAGCTTCACTCTTCATTTATACACTAACGACTTAAATTATAAATTGTACAATTGTCATATTATCACAATTACTTCTTCGTGATAACGCATATTACATAAATAATACATACATTATGTGGAATATATTTTGCCATCTTTATTTGCTGAACAGATGGACAGTACTATCAGCTATCACGATTAATTCACGAATGGTAAAACTTTTGTTGAACCTAGTCTGAGCATGATAGCTTAATACTAGGTGGCTCCACGTGCGACGGCCACGATACAAAATTCCGTGCCTGATACCTCGACACATTACTCCTATGCAGTCTAATGTAACGACCATGTTGTAATTTATTGTTTCACATAGATATATGTATAAAGTAATAAGTACTTCCTTCACAAACATCTGAATATCATGCTTCCGTTGTCATATTTACAGGCGCGTTTTGGTAACAAATTTTTGACATGCAGGATTCAGATGCTTTCATAATCAGAAATCCAAAAATTTTTAACTAACAATAAGCCCAACATATGGACCGGACTGTGTATACTGCAGGAAATCAACAATCAACACCTACATGAGTGCATCAACTTGGCCTTGCATAGTATGATGAACACGTGTTCCAAGTCAAGCTGACAAAAATGCAAGGACTGAACTGTATCAAATATATCGGTGCAAATAACAATGACGGGATCTCAAGCTAACAAATGCATCCAAAGGTGAAACGAGTGAAGAGAACACTGACGTCTAGTTTTCGGTAGTGGGTGAACAAGTAGATTTCTCTTCTTCATAAAGTGGAGAATCCCATTTTACGTGCACGTCGGGAGTGAAATTAACAATGCGCACATGGGTGGCTTGATATTTTTCTTCTTTTGGAGGAATAGGACAGAGACGAAAGGTCACTTCGTCCCCCACCCTGGGCACATACTCCCCTTCGATACTAAGGGCAGAAGAACCGCAATTAGATTTACAGTAGGAATAAAAAACGCAACCAGTATATAGAATGTATGTAATAAAAAAAACGAATAATATCGCTTACTCTGAAACGTGCAGAAAAATTTCCTCACCACCGTCCTCGTGTTCAATGAACCCGTGGCCTTTAGTACGGCTGAAATAGGTGATCTTCCCACGTACGACGGGATTCCTCATTGCCCGCTCATTGCTGAAAATCATATTATGTATAGTATATAATAATAATATATAGGTACTATATATTATTTAGAGCATTTCCGAAGAGAATACGTGGACAAAAAAGCAACGTCTGGGGAAATGGCGCTAAAACAGTCTGAAAGTTTGTCAACAAAGCTGCATAAGACATTGTTGCTGTAAACTGGAATGGCTATTGAATACATAGGAAACACACTTCTGATCTCTCAACGTGTTCTAACAAAAAAAAAAGCGCAATCTCAATTATAGCGCTTCAATTTCTTCTAACACGAAGTCTTTAAGAATGCTTAGCGGAAGCCATGTAGAGAAAAAAAGAATTTCAGAATAAGTACGTACGTTGAATGAGTTCGAGTCCTCTTGGTGATGATTGTCTTGGGAATCGGAAGTCCGAAACTTGCGGATACTGGACTCTGAAGAACGGGAGACGCGCACGGGTTGGAATTTTTATTTATTGGAGGGTTCAAATTGATCTCCTTTTTTTCTCCAAGTTTCAACTCTGCCAATAAATTTTCTTTCGATAAGAGCTTCGGCTGATCTTCCTCCAGATCATCAATGTTTAAGGCTTTTCTGTTGAGACTTGAATCCATGTTGGCTGCAACTAAAAGCATTTCAAATAATTATTAACACAAGGTGTTAAAAGACTACGTATTAATATGACATTAATCAAATGAACTTTGCTTACTACAGGAAGATAGTTCAATAATAAATATTGATTTTGAAAATAGGAAGAATTGAAAAACGGTCGATATTAATTAATAAAAATAGACATACGTGTAAGATAAGTAAAAATCAGTTTGATTTGGGCAGAGCATCCAACACGCTGGCTGATGATGTAGCCTCTGTTTCACCAATTTTTACTTGCATCCAAGTTGCAAAGAAAGAAGTGACAATTACTGAAAAGTAAAAAGTATTTAATTGTGTTGTAGTTTCTTCGGGTTACTTTGCAAGTCTATTAATATCCTGGAATTGACCGGTCAATTGCGGATTGCTTCAGACGCCGATCACTGTGACTATAGTCCCATACCTATTATAAGCCTATGAGGATTTGAGGATATATGTGCTGTGCTAGTTTGACCATTAAGCAGACAATTCTGTGAAATGGTTGTACCTATTTGCACTTGTCAACATTGTACACATTTATTGCCAAAGAAAAGTGGATTTGCAAAGTAATTTTTTTGTTTTCACGTCGTTATAAATGTGTGTTGGTGTTTGATTTTAAAAGTAGTGTACTATAGTGTTGTAGCTGTAGCTGTAGTGTGTACAAATGAAATGCTTTTTGGGATATAATTCACAGAGTCTTAAACTGACTGGTGAAATAGGGACCTGCCTGATGCCTGACCTAATTCTTCAGCAGTCAAATAAATTAGGTATTAGGTTAGCTGTTAGCTAGCAGCAAACGTCCCCTCTGCAACGCTGTTGCTGTTATGTATGTAATTTTTTTAATAGATTACTATATCGTAAAAATATCAGAAGAACAAGGGAAAAGGGGACTTGAACAAAGTAGCTATTTTGACACGAATTGAACTCTTGTCTATTATTTCTACGTTTCTATTTTCTAGCGCAACAACAATTACACACATGGTACTTGGTACAGCTTAACAGCGTTGTGCTGGCGTGCCGGACTGCCAGTATAATTTTTATTACATCAAAAATTAATGGGAATCGGCACTATCGACAGTCGATTCTCGATCATGTGCATTACATCAACAAAAAACGCGACTCTGCAATTAACTGTTAGTATAACACGTAGGTCAAGTATGTATAATATACCCTGTAGTCACACAGCATTTGCCCATTCGTCGTTTTGTTTTGATGTACATATATTTTTTTAATAAAAATGTCATTTTATTAGCATTTTATTGCTAACGTATAAATCCTAAGATTTTATTATGTTGTTCTCACACGTCGTTTAAAGTCAGTTATTTATACGTACAATGTACATACAATTAGTCGGACCCCTGCTATAACGGACAAGCAAAACAAACAGTTTTTTTTAATTACACAGCAAATAACCGGTTCATGTTAAGATACGAGACAACGAGTTCAAATATCCTTAATCCTTATAATATTATTTACTTGGCAAATATTATTTTTACTTTTTTTATTCAACACTTTCCTGTAGTTTGTTGTTCTTACCTTTACTCAATTCTGGGCCTTTGCCTTTACGTTGTAACTTTGTAACTTGTAACTGTCAAACTGTGTATTACACAAGTAATAATTATTTATAATAATCCTTCCATGCCCACTTCCTTCTAATTTCTAATCTTAGAAACAACTCATCAGATTTGTATTTTTTTTACACAATAGTTTAACAGTGATTATCAAATACACCAATTTGAAACTCGAGCCGAATAATTTCTTCACACCACAGTCACCACACTTTTTTATGTTCTGTCAAAGTGCTCTTCCGAAAGATTTCAATTTCAACTACCATTTGGTTACTTCGTATGTAGTAAAAAAACCAGAAAGAGATCTAATCCTAACACATTTGCGAGGACAGCCCCTATACCACTACATAGTCCTCTTTAATACTGCTTTACTGCTGTAGAGGAAATTTACCAGAAAACGCAGATGCCACACGTGGAGCTACACACCCAAAACAATCATGTGTGACTGCTTTCCGAAGATCCCAACTTCGCAATATGAGATTAAGTATGTACTTCAGAGCTTTAATAGTAGTAGGAGAAATATCCTATTAGTATTTAATACCATGAGCGTTTTTGGGTACAGCAAAAATCAGGAAAAATCAGCAAAAACCCTATGTACGTACTATAGACATTGCATGAATATATTCAAAGGTTCCCTCAATCGGATCCCTGCAAGGTTAGAACCGGGGAATCTGAGTACAAAGATGTCTACAGACAATTCTCTTCCGGAATCTCCAGCCTACCCACTGCTGGAGATGGCTTGGGTGACATGTCCGGTTTCTTGAATCAAATATGCGGGAATACAAGTAATCCTAACAGCGTTCCAAATGTAGGGACAACAACAATGAACAATTAACAGTCCGTTAAACAATACAAAATAAATCTTAATATTCTTAATGACGTCCTCCCCCCTCTTTTAGTACTCATTTAGCAAAGGTCCCCGTTTCGGAGTGCCACCATACTGCGACTGCACACCGCCGCCAGAAAGATTCCGATTTTCCACGACCTACCAAAATGACTTCATGGGGAAATCTATGAGCCAATGCAATCCAAACCAAAAAATTTCCCTTCCCGGCGTCCCAGATCGAAGGGTAAGACGGATGGAAAAGTCTTTCTTAACAGCCTTATTTTAATTTTTTAATTTTTATTATTAACTTTGATTAATTTGGATTTGGGGATGTGAAGCCCATTGTGCTCCCACCCCAGCACTTGTGCCCTTTCACCACAGAATCCACCTACTCCCGAGCCTTTGACATGACTCAGCCGTACTTTAACGATGTTTGTAGTCAACAGGAAGCTTGTGGAGGTTCGAATCAGGCCGCTTGCGACACAAATGTACAAGAAAAAACTATGTTTTCTTCGTATTTCAAACATAATGCTATACAGTAATATTTTATATTTAATTCCAATGATATTTTTTGGGTAGAGCTGCTCAAATCCTGTCCAGGGATTGACGATTTCATTTAAGACACCTAATCCCAGAAGGCAAGTTCCCCCATTGAATAAGGATGACCTGGTGAAGCCTGGGACGGATACGATGGATTGTCCGCGGTGTCCCCGACCCATTCCTTGTTGTCCATGTGAAGATTCCAGTAGATTGTGTGATGCGTGCTGTGGCTGCGAATTCCCTTGTAAATTGCATCAGGCGGCAGCAACTCCCATGAGAAAGTATCCCATTATACTCAATACTCCTCGCTATGTTCCAGATCCACGAGATCCTCCATTGAGACCTAAATTACTATGTCACGGAGGTACTACCACCACACAATTCATGATTTATTTGTTTTTCACAAGTATTTTTAAATGGGCTGAGCTGAACAAGTCTAAAATAATAATAATTCTTTAAAATAATAATAATTCTCTAAAATAATAATAATTCTTTAAAATAATAATAATTCTCTAAAATAATAATAATTCTCTAAAATAATAATATTTTGTTGAGTAGGAACTTGCGAATGTCCACTTCAGAGCTCTTTCCCGACCTCAGCTGCCATTAATCAAGCTCATCAACGACTCATTGAGAAGCTTGCAGAAGAACGCTGCACCTTCCCCCCAGAGTGTGTTGAGTCCACGTATCGTGCATCCTTTAAAACTCCGCCAATCAAAGATTGTCCCAAGTACTGCTCTGCGGAGAGCATTGTAAGATTTCTTTTCACATTCCATTTATTCCAATAATAAATTCTCATATTTACACCTAGTAAACTACCCTACAAGCACAAAGCGCCGAGTCTGCGCCAGAATTCCACGGGAATGTGCCGGAAAAGCGCGGATGCAGACCACCGCAGAATCTGCGCAGTTTGGGCACATCCTATTTTGCGGAAAAATATGCCGGAAGAAAGTCGCGGGAAAAGCGGAGATATTATAAGATAGTGATCATTCACATGATTACTCTCTTGTCATCCTCCACATCATCACACTCATGTGGGATGATAG
>JAQGBT010001132.1:0-35809 GCA_034698585.1 Disparrhopalites patrizii
TTTTCCCCGGGAAAAAAATGGGGCCTTTCCCTCCTTGTTTTTGTTTGTTTACTATGGAAATCCGAGAACAAAAGATGCGGAGAGAGCAAGTGGTGATGAGAATTCTTGTCGGCATCCAATTGTAAGGGGCAAATGGGCATGGGTACACATATGTACATATATGGAGGTGAAAGTACATTTTCCCCCACATTCTTTTTGAAGAATTGGAGAGGATGGACATGATAAATAATAGATGACTTGAGACTGATTAACTCCGTATGTAAGGAAATGCATGTACTGGAAAGCGTATGGGAATCACCTATTTTTTGTTTGTACAGGGCACCCGTGGATGGAAGTGCAATTCTCATGTGTCGAGCATCTGGGGAGCCGGCCCCGGACATTGTTTTCCACAAGGACAGCAAATCCGAACCATTCACTCACGGCACTCAGAGAGACACGCGGGTCTTCTCGGAGCAAAGGAAGGAAGGCTCCGTCACCGTGGCCCGACTCAAGATCGATAATATCCTTCGTACTGATGATGGACTGTATAATTGTATTGCATCCAATACCAAGATCAAAAGTAAGTCAGAGAGAGTGAAAGCGAGTTCGTGTGAAGAGCGGCATGCTGAATTTTACTGTAAAAAAATAGAATTAGGTCAAGATAGTAAAAAAAAGGAGGTGGAGAGGATGGAGTAACGTCTGCCTTTCGTTTGGGAAACAAGTCCAGTTTTTTTGCATGTCTTTGTTCTCCTTCGAACCTCACTTTTTTCCTCACTCCTTTTTTCTCACGCTTTTCTTTTGCTAGTACTTTCTTTTTTACGTTCATTCCGTCAATCGCCTTTCTATATTGCCTTTATTCTCTCGTGCTTGCTCGTTATTTTCAAGCTTTTTTATCTGCTTTCTCTCTTCCTCGCTTCTTCCTTAATTTGATATCTTTCCGTCAGGGTTTTTCTTTACTTTCTCTCCTTTTACTTTCGTTCTTTGCTTTCTCTCTTTGCTTTCTTTCCTTTTACTTTCTCTCTCTTTGTTTTATATCCTTCTACTTTCTCTCTCTTTCGTTTTACTTTAATTCTTTGCTTTCTCTCCTTTAACTTGCTCTCTCTTTGCTTTCTCTCGTTTTACTTTAATTCTTTGCTTTCTGTCCTTTAACTTTCTCTCTCTCTTTGCTTTCTCTGGTTCACTTTAATTCTTTGCTTTATCTCCTTTTACTTTCTCTCTTTGCTTTATCTCTTTTTACAATCTCTCTCTTTGTTTTATCTCCTTTTACTTTCTCTTTGTTTAATTTACTTTTTCTACTAATAATTTCTTTCGTTCCTCTCCTTTCGGTTAACTCTTTGCGTTTTGCTTTTCTCTCTTACTCATTATTTTCTTTTCTTCCTCTTCGATCTCTATTTTTTCCTGCTTTCTCTTTTTATTTATACTTTCTCCCTCTTTGTCTGGTCTTTCTTTTGTTTCGTTCTATTTCTGTCTCTTTCGTACCTTTTCCGTACAATCTCCTATTTATATGCTTATAAATCTTTTTATTTTTCACTTTCCTTGCTTTCTCTTTCCCTCCTGTCTTACTCGCCTACTTTCTCCCGCTGGCGTTTCCTTCCATTGGAGTGTATTTGACACATGTGTGTCGTACATGTCTTCGCCTTGTTTTGATGTCCTGAAACTTGTTTTCCCGCCTTCCAATCTTCCCTTCTGCATGCTTTCCCCAAAACTTTGGTCGACCTCCTTCGAGTCATGCAAGTTGAAAGAAGTTTTGGAGAGGAAGGCTGTAGCTTCCTTTCAAGCAATTCCCGTTTCCCGTTCAATCCTTTTTCCTGTTTATTCCGTTCTCCCTTGACAAAAGTCCCTGAAGTTGAGAGTTACTATATCGACTGCTTATCCGGAGAATGGTGGAGGAAGGGAAACGGGGTGACATTGCCAGAGGGAAATGGAATTATTGGCTAAGATATCTACGTTGACTGGCTCCTTGCTTTTGTAAGGATGTTCTGGCGGGGTAAATAAATGTGGCTTACTCACGCCTGACATGCGTTACTTGAATCTGTACAGCTGAAAGATTGGGACATTTGACGGTGGAGTTCCCGCCGTCCTTTGCCAACACACCGATGCGGGAGTCTTGGTCTTGGGACGGACGACCAGCGAATATGACTTGTTTGGCGGAGGGCATTCCAAATGCGACCATCACGTGGGTCTTCATGAGCAATCCGGAATACTTGATTCAAGAGAGTTTGCCCGACTACCAGATCTATGGCACTCAATCTGTTAGCTCGCTCCAGGTAAAAGCATTTTCCTTCAATTTGAACGCCTTCGATAATTCAAAGTCTCCCACGTTCTTTAATATGAAACTTGAAATATTCTTCAAACCCAGGGAATTTATAACAATCATAGCTTACAAGCTCACTGAAATCTGTTTGACCACAACTGAAATTCTGGCTAATTTTGGAAATCGAAGTTCTGTAATTTTCAAATGCCAAAGCAATACTTTCGTAAAATTACCCAATATAATCCCTTCCACTTAAAGACGAGATATGATGTCTAAATCGGCATTCGAATTCAAATCGGAATTACATATATTCATATTTTTTAGTATTTTAATCCGAATTAGTATCCATATTTTTGTGAGCAAAGTATTTTAGGAATTTATAGTTATGAATGCATCCGAAATTCAAATTCGTTTTCAAAACTTAACATAAGGATTCCGGTACTTTATTGGTATTCAAAAATGCTTTCATTATGTTGCTGGTTCCCGTCTTTTTTCGAAAATCAAGATATTGTAACAATGTTTTTTTAATTGGCAGTAATAATATAGATACTCATTCTGTAAAAATTCCGATTCTTGCAAAATCCGGGCTTGCGAAGTCAATTTATAATTTTTTATTGAATTTGCATAAATTTCAATCCACAAATTAGGTCAGATTGCATTATGAACGCATTGTTAAAAAAGTATTTGAATACGTGTTCATATATCTGAGTATTTGAATAAAGTCGTGTTGAAATTAGAATTTATATTTTAGATATTCGAAATTTAAATTTATTCATACTTAGGAAGCCCGTGGATTTTAATTAGAATTTTAATTCACATTTTGTCGGATGTCGTTCGTTGTTGGGGTAGAGTTGAATAAAATGCAATAAAATGAAGTTAGCGCAGAATATGAACGCGAATACGGGGAAATAATTTTCCCCAAAGCATCTTTCAAACGACTCTTCTGTTTAATTGTACATTTGCAGCTCTCCCAATAAAAAGTCTGCATGGAAGCACACATTTGTTTATTTTCTAGCTAGACAGCGTATACCAATCATTAGGCGACGCCCAATGTAGCTGCAATCCCGTATAACAACTTCCATTGTTATTTACTGCGAATGCAGCAACGCAGTGAAAAAATGGGAAAAAATAGCATTTTTAGGTGTGCCATTGTTATTTACAACAACAATAAATAAAAAAATCCCTTTCTTCCGGTAGGTTTACCCCCGAAATCGTGACCGGTACGGTTTCTACCAATGCATTGCGACGAACAAGATGGGAACGGCGAGTCATCGGATTCAGTTGAAGGAGGCGCGGAAGCCGGGAATTATTCTCCAAGTGATTACCCACGAAAAGACGGCCACGTCGGTGGCATTCAAAATTGTTGGGCCCGTGGATGATGGTGGTCTCCCCATTCAGCGTTTCGTGGCTCAGTACAAAGAAGGGGACCATTTACCGTGGAATGAAGCCAAGCTCATACAATGGCCAGTGGGTAAGTCAGAGAAAAAGAATCAGAAAAAAAAATATATATTCTCTCTGTTGTTATGTTCCCTTTCTTTAAAAAAAATATTCTTTTTTTGTCGACTCTCTTTGTCGTTTTTTTTCTTTCTCTTGTGCCAATTTTCAATTTGGAGCTTTCTTCCATGTTCTGCAGAGGGTGCCGACAATAGTGTGGAGGCAATCAACCGAATAGGTAAAGGGTGAAAGTGGGAGTGTTGCGACAAATCTGTCGTAGCTTGTACCAGCCTTTGATTTTTCTTGCTGTCGTATTCCTTCTCTGGTTTGCACGTAGTTTTTGGGGGGAAATCGTCCCACTTTTTTTTTTTTAGCACAAACCACTTCCGACAAAAATGTTTTTTAAACCATTTATAATTAAATGTCACATAATTATTCTCTTCAGATACATTATTGGAAACGTCCCGTTAACAGAATTCTGTAACTGCGTTTAATATAAAAGTCAATTTATGTGATTGATAAATTTTTTTCTGAACACACAATTTAGTGTGAGTAAATAGCAAATTTGCTAGGTTTTATATGAAGTTTTTCTGGGTTTTTGAGTCTTTTGACCTTGAAAAACGGCTGCAGGGTATTACTCTAAAGTCATTTCTTACGGCACATTGACGTCTTCCCTTTGTCAACACGGCAAACATGCAATGTTTTGGCTTTGGCACTTACCCCCGACAATGTACAGTGTGTACATGCGCATGCAAATAATATCTCTCTTATATGTACCTCTATTTGTCGAGAGTCAACAACACGACGTTTGCATTTCAGAATTAAATGCTTATTTTGCAACGAAGCTATTCTGAAGTGCCATTTTTACATTTAGAAATGCAGACAAATGTACAGGGTGACTCAAGAAAACCCTCCAAAAAATTGTATTATGTCAACCTGTATGTACATTTACGTCTAAGCACCCTGTAGTATGCCCTTTCCATTAAATGGGGGATGTGTGTAATTTCCGCAGATCAACAAATCTTCATCGTGGAGAGATTGGAGCCGCTCCGTCAGTACAAGTTCCGCTTTGCAGCGGAGAATGCCGTCGGCGTGGGAGATTATTCTCAAGAGCGCTATGAAATCATGCCGAAACGCTCCTTCCCGGAACCACCCAGGATCTTCCAGGGCGAGAACTACCAGGGCTTCGCCCTCAACCCTTATCCAGACAAATTTGAGCTCCGTTGGCAAGTCCCCCAGGACAATGGGGAGAGAATTGACCATTTTGAAATTTCACAGCAAAGTGTGAGTTCCCAAATTCACATTTAATTCAACAACTCAGCAAATTTCCTATTTTAAATTATACACGTACTCTTCAAAATTTTCTATTCTATTCTTTCCGCCAATTTCCTCTTTAAAATTTTCCTCGCAAATTTCCTCTTCAATATTCTCCCCGCCAATTTCCTCTTTAAAATATTTCTCGCAAATTTGCTCTTCAAAGTTTTCCCAGTCAATTTCCTCTTCAAAATTCTTACTTGCAATTTCCTCTTCAAAATTCTTCCTTACAATTTCCTCTTTTAAAAATTCTTCCTTGCAATTTCCTCTTCAAAATTCTTCTCGCCAATTTCATCTTCAAAATTCTTCCTAGCAATTTCCTCTTCAAGTTTTTCCTGCAAATATCCTCTTTAAAGCTCTTCCTAAAAATTCCCTCTTCAAAATTGTTTCCGCCCATTTCCTCTCCCACAATTTTTCCACAAATCTCCGTCAAAATTCTTTTCGCAAATGTTATCTACAAACTTGTTCGTGCAAATTTCCTCTTCAAAATTGTTCCCGCAAATTTTCCCGAGGAAATTTTTTTATGTTTACGGTTTTCGGTTTTACCAGGTGAGAAATTCAAGTACGGGATGGCTCAATCACGGTCATCGTGTGGCGGAGGAAAAGCCACTGGGTGAGCCCCGGCACACGATCCGAGGGCTGCTCCCGGCCACCTTCTACAGAATTGAGATTCGAGCTCACAATAACATTGGCTACAGTCTGCCCTCAACGATCTACATTAGGACAGCGCCTTCTCCTCAAGGTAATTATGACGCTAGTATTTCCGATAATAATTCTCCTAGTGATAAGAGCAATTTCTACGCACTCTTCCTCGTCATCTTCCTCCTTCTGCTCTTCGGTTTCAATTTGAATGGACACTTGATCTTGACCTATGTCATTGAGGTGGATGAAGATCGAATTGCCTATTAGTTCCCATCCAAAAATTTCAAATGGTGACTGGAGATTTTGAATAGAATGGGAATTTATTGCATTCTTTATTGATTTGAACATTTATTTTCTTGCATCAAAAACTGTATGACTAAGCATACATATTTTTGCACTGTTTTTTTTATTGCATCCGAAAATTCCTCTCCGCAGACTTGAAGAGGCTTATTGGTACACAATTGTTCCACGATCACAATTCACTTTGTATTGGGCATTTTGCCAAAAATTTTCTCTTCCGTTCTCCCTTGGTTGTTTTTCGCTGGATTTATTAGAGAGCATGAATATACGGAACGTTCATGTTTTTTGGGGGAAATTTATTACTGTGAATGGCCAGACATGTGAAATAGTTTTTATATGACCTGGAAATCCGTCTTTTTAGCCTTTGATCATTGCAAAAAGGGGATGTTGTGTGACAATTATAATTGCTTGCATATGACTTGCCTCCATAATGTAAACAAACGTAAAAAATAATTGTACAGTACCATATGCTTTGTAATTTTTGCTCTCATGGTGAATTGCATGAATACATTTTTTCTCTCTCTCCTGGGATAATTGACCATTTAATGCACTATAGCCTAGCACAATTCTTGTACAAGATTTTCCCTTTAAAAAACCGTATCATTTACTCTTTAATCTGCCCTATCTGGGAAGGATCTTGACGTTACTTCTATGCAAAAAGGAACTGCATGCCCTGCCTTGATGCATGCCCTTCTCCACCTTGCGTTTGCACTGCAATCCTAAAATGCTTTTTCTCCTTTCACAATTAATCTAAATTTCTTTCTTAATTCGTTAATTCCTATATTTATATTATGACAAAGTGTCATGATGAAAATGGCAAAAAAAATCTAACCAAAGTTTTTTTCTATTTTTTCCCCCATTTTTTCCCCTTCTGCTGCTCTGCCCCTTTCTCTCGTATTTCTCTCACATTTCTCTAGACATTTCGAAGCCACATCTGACCAGTGCTTCGAGAGCGTCGAGTACATTGCGGGTAATTCCGGGCGGAATGTGTCTCTTGCTCTTGATGTTAGTCAATTGGGCGGTGAGGAGCCAGAGCCTCCTCTTTTTCTCCTCCATCGCATCTCTTTCCTCCTCCTTCTTCATCTTCCCTTCGACTACATCAACTGCCACCGCGAGTGTGACGGAGTCTTTATCTCATAACAATAATAATTCCACTAAAAGGAGTCCTACTACCTCAAGCTTAACAGATTGTAGACTGTAATGGTGGGAAAGGACAACAAAAACTATAACATTTCTTTTGGATCTTTTTCCTTTTAAGTTTGGGACGATCTTATTATATAGAAGGAAAAGGGATATATAAAAAACTAGGACAAAAAATGTACATCAATAAGGACAATGACAGACGATGTTCTTCTTTTTGCTCATAAATCTTCTCTAAGGGAATTAATGGCGTAGTTATAAATATAACTGATTTTTAATTAGGTACAATGACTTCCAACGTCATTCTTTAACTGTTTTAGGAATGTATGTTTGTGTGTGTGTAAATACGTCAGCGCATGTAAATTACGTGTTCAAGTGTGTCTGACTTTAAGTTATTATATCTGTATGTGGACGAGTGAAAGCAAAAAACATACTTTCTCTAGTGAAAACAAGCAATTTTAGTATAAAAGAGTGCGCCTTGCCTGGAATTTGCACAAGCAGTGCAATGCTCAGAGTATTTTTTAAATACAATTACGTAGCTTTTAATGGAGGACGCTGTAGTGACAAAATGTGTTTAAATTAAAATACTATTAAGATATTAAACGACATTTGATCCCGTCAATTAATTTTTTGTAGGGACTTCGTTATTAAAAAAAAATACAATTTTATCTTATTTTGGTTAAAATCCTTACAAGTTTTTTCAAATTTAATTTCAATTTTTTTGCCTCCAATTTAACCCTTTGGCAAGATGCATCTGAATTGCCTTAGCTTATCCTACTCGGAGAAAGGATTCCCTGGCTCCATCTGTGATGAAGCAGGAGAACATACAAAATCCCGGGTATTGCTAGGAACTCCGTTCAGTTTGCCCCAATGGTTCTATTCGTATGTTTGTAGCTGCTATAGACAGATAGGCAAAAGTTTTTTTGGAGGAATGCTGACATTTGTAAGACGTTCAATGTGTGAGTGGTTGCGGCCATTTAAATAAAATAAGAAAAAAAATCTCAAGTACTGCACACAAGACAATACTTTTCAATATTTAAAACAAGGTGTCTGTCATTAAATTGTATCAATAAAATACCGATAAATGTTTTTAGGACAAAGTTACTTCTATTAAAAAAAATTACTGAATTGGACTCTCAAAAAACTCAGAATGCGAGCAGGATAATAAATTATTCTAAGCTTTCGGCAATTAAAAAAATTAGATTTTTAGCAACGACTTTAGCTAGGTTTTTCCCCAGGAATTAGGCAATGCAGCCGTAATTATCGTGTTTAAATTAGCAACAAAATGTAAGAAGTTTCAAGGCTCAAAGCCATTTGGCGATTTTCGTTAAAATGGTTAAAAAATGGCGCAGTAGAAGGTGAGTGTATAATTGGCACGTTGTTAAGGAGTATAGAAAAATGCTTGTAAATAAATAATTTCAAAATGCTATTGAATAAGTCTCATTAAACTAATAATTCCAAATTATACCAAGGATAAACCAGGATGTAATATAACATTTAAGAAAAACGTACGCAGTAAAATGCGCAGAAACCGTTGTGTGCCCTTGTAAAGTTGGCCTATGCAGTAGAAAGTGTAGAAAAAAATATTCAAAACAAAATTTCCTTTCTTTTACTAATAAAACTAGTTCAAATTCTGGAGAAATCATTTTAGATTTGTAATAACAGAGTTCTCTACAAAAATATATGTATACATATGTAAAAAAACGTGTGTTGACTATAAAATAATAGTTTGTTAGTGGACATTTATGACATTCGTGCCAGTAATTGATGGGTGTTGAACTAGCTTGACTGTCTTAGAAGGATAGATTTTATGGCACCTGACTGTATTCTGGGTGATTCTGATGGATAATGACGATGTGTGTCTTTGTACATGTACATAGGTAAATGTGTAAAACAAGTTGGCATTTTATTAAAAATATATAACATACCAAGCAATTAAGTCCGATAGAGAACTCTCAGGTAAATTTTTATTGCCACAAACGATTTTTTTCCTTTATGGCAGAATCGATTTTTGTGAAGAAAGTTTATTTTTATTTTTTCTCAGACATTTTGAAGTCGTAATTTTTCGTCTTGAAATTTCGTCGAGGTACACATGCACGACAGGAAGCATTTCGTTAAGTTTGTTAGCTGTTTAATCAATTACTAATTAGTTATTTCCTGCCGCAAAATAATTCAGTTTGGGTTGGGTGAAAGCACTCAATCACTCAAACCAATTTCCCAATCTCAGAACACATTTTATAATTTCATTATTTTCCGATGATTTCTATACATGCTCCACTTTCTCCATAAGCTAGCATAGAATCTTAGGCAGAATGGTTTTTAATTACTTCCTGTTTCTGAACAAACCTCATATTCTATTCAATTATCTTATGTTTTTAATTAAATTTATTTAAGTATCTTATTTAGCTTTCTAATGACTTCGGATCAATATTGATTGGATTAACTACGTTAATTACACTTGAGAATCTCATTAAACAACGTTTGCTTTACTTTTCCATTAGTTCTTGTACATATACACGTTACAACTCCAAGCAAATTGACGTATGGCTGTAAAATGTATTTTAGAGGAGTGTGTCTGACTTTGTTGTGTCTGTCTATTTTGCTTGAATGAGGGAAAAGAACAAAATATATATAACATGAATAAAAAAAATTATATAAAAATACTTCTACATCCTAATAATATATTCTGATCTCTGATACCTTTTCTCTGTCATCGTCTTCTACGTGTACAAAATTTCGAAAATAGCTTTGCTGATAACCCGGAAATTTTTCTGCCCTGACGCCATTCGTTTTGTGAGTCGTGAGCTGTGCTTGTGACAGTATTTTGCATCATGTAAATTTTTATTCCAGGAGCCTCAAAAATGCTGGTAAATAACGTGATGTGATTTGTTTTCAAAATAATAATTATTTTACACAATTACAAACCCATGCGTCATCGTGTGGAGTGGGTTGGATTTTGATTTTTTTGTGGTGGTGAACCGTACAAAAAATATTATTTTGTGATGTTTTTCGCTGAGACCCGCAAGTAAGTCTTTTCTTAACTTTTTAACTCATTTCAAAATAGCTCTTTTCAATCAGCTTTTGTCTTTTGTGAAAAAAACGTAGTCTTTTATTTTCTTTGCTTGTAGCTCCAAGATTTTATTTAATGCCAGCTTTGTTTTTCTACATTGTCCATGTATGTACTTGTAATTACTTTTTTGCCAGTTTTTTTGTCTACTTGAGTTTTTTTTGTTATGAGTTTTAATCCGTTTGCTTGTGCTTCTTAAGTTTTTCATGCTTGGAACAGTGGCATTTTAATTGTTGGTGAAATTGGCTAATCTAACCATGCTGAAAATTGTAAACACAGTGAAGTGTAGATTTGCAGTTTTTTAATAGTAATTTTACGGAGTTTTCGGCTATACTGCCGTCACAGTAAGCGTAATTATACATTTTTAATTGTTAACATCATGAACAATAAGGATAATAATTCCGTAGAAAGCAAGAAAGCATTAGTTACCTGTTTTTCTTGTAAATCCACGGCGTTTTAAAAAAAATCTGGCAAAGTCAGTGTGATAGTAATTAAGATCATAAATAAGCGCTAATCGTTGACAAAGTGACTGTCAACGATGTAGAAATATGGCAAAATCTGTGGACTTCTTTTTAATTCAAAATTTAGTTGACGATACAACACCCAAAAATTATTACATGGCATATACATACATATGCGTAAAAATATTATTGAATATTTTACCGCTTTCCTTGGAGTTTCTTGGATTGGACTTTGACCGCATCGCTCAACATTAAAGTCCATAAAGGGAGAAGCCACATCAAATAAATCTTTTTTCTCCATCGTTTGATCGATTTTTTTAATGGAAAAATAATCTAATAATTTCTTTCTCTCAGTGCAGTTAATTGAAGCAACTTTCAAAGAAATTCTGCAAATAAATCTTTTTTTTCAAATTTTGAACATATCTTATTTTCTGTCGTATATTATCATTTTTTTCTGTGCTTGCACAAAGCGTTAAAACAAAAAGTGGCAAATTGTGTATGTGATCATTTTGTGCATTAAAGTCATAACGAGTTGATCGAATTATGTACTTCACCCTTGATAAATCGGTATAGTCATTATAATTCATCGTATAGAAAGTAGATTTCAATGTTTTATTCTGTGATACTTGTATGTGTTCTATACATCGTGCGTATATGTGTCTACGTAACCTTTTCCATTGTTTAATTAAATGTTGGAATAATCTTTGCAACAGGGGCGGAAGTTGGCTATGAAGTGGCACCAAATGTGTCGGATGCATCGGTGCGAACTCCGATTTTAATTGCAATTGTCCTGGCCATCCTCCTGGTCCTTCTCTGCATTTTGGATTTCACTTGCTGCAGAATTAACCAAACAGGTGAGTTGGCAATGTACCAAATTGATTCGGTTACAAATTTTTGGTGTACTTTCTAATTAACATTCGTTGTTTCGGACAGTAAGCTTGTCAAACAAGTTCATGTTCAATTCTGTATGTATTCATTGATTTGGTGCAGGTATTTTGTATACTTTGACGAAGAATTCGTGCAGTAAAAAGCGATCTCCATCTCTCACCAACAATTCAACTACGAAAGGAGCCATTAGGTAAGTTTTGCAGGAGCATTCCTTGGTTCAATTTTAGATTGATTGCAAAAAATCCGTCAATTCGCCTATTTCTTTGGTTTTTTACGTAGTATTTTGCATGTAAGCAGTTATGGTGGTTTATCCATAAATCCATTGCAAAACTGTTGATACTTTATTTGTTTTACTCTTTACCTTCAATTGGTTTTGTTTGTTGACTTTGTTTTTGTAGTGAAAAGCAACCTTTGAATGAAGCTTTGGTAGACATACGAGATTCAGTGCGCCCAGTAGGAGATGCTAAAAACGTTCATCAGTGCGTGGTTCATTTGCTCATTTTTATTTTGCTTCCTTGTTTTCTTTCTAGATTTTTATTGGACGTTGATGCAGGAATTATAAATAAATATTAAATATATACATTGTTTAAATTATAGCGTTCCACATGGAAGGATGTCTAATGGGAAGTCGGAACACGCAACGGTCTCAGATGTGTAGAACAAAAAGAGTGTATCAAAACTAGTAGGAAGAGAAGAAATTAAAGGAGTTAATTACAATAATTTTACAATTCTGGGCAGAATCTACACGTCACAAGATCAACCAGTTTCCACCTTTTAACTATTCTTTTTAGCTGACTAACTCAAATCTCTCATCCGTCTCGCAGGACCTTTGTTGATGTGATCCTGCGATGTACGCTGTGTCTATATATATTTATTTGTTTTTGTTTGTTTTCATTACTGTAACTCAGATGTTTAAAAATTCTAGTTCTGAACATATTGTATAACGTACGTATAACTTACGAGAGTAGACGTTTGAACCTTTTTTGACTTTGTACAAGATGGTATATTATGGAGATAATTTTTATGGGAGTCATGAAAGTTTGATGTGTACGCATTAATCCAAAAATGTCACAATGAGCTCGGTCAAAACCGCTTTTATGAATCGATAATTGAGATTACATTATTTGTAACTACAGCCAGGAAGTGTCAAAGAGCTGTAGAAATTTCAGAAAACAAAGTAGAAGCTCTTGCCTGGATGAAACGTTTACGGAATGAATGATTGTATTTATTCATATTGTGACTGTTTATATAAACTTTCCCTCTAAAACACTATAAAATATTAGCACGCTAAGAAAGGGTATTTGGGACTTTCTCTATTTAGATTTAGACTATTATTGATTCCTCTAGTAATGTGTAGGCCTTCTCGGGTAAGTACTTTTTGTGAAGTGTGAAAGTTCTTTGTAAAGTTAAGCAAAAGAAGAAATGTACAATTGCAACAAAACTATAGAAAAGACTTGTGAATAATCGTACTAAATGTAAGAAGTACTTTCTTTGTTAGTTCACTCCTATTAATTGTCACAATTTTTGGTTGAGCCACCTCTAAATTTTGTTTTCACTCCAAAGGCACTCACGCAGGATAACATGACAATTATTTTGTTATAGTCACATATTTCTATCAAAATAGCAAAATAATGTTTAAAAAACTATGTTAAGTGTATAGGTACTGTGTAACTATTAAATTAAGTATTAATTGTGGGACGTAAATTTTTTGAGAGAAAATTTACTCCTACGCATTATGGTATGTATTTTAAAATTCTGTAACGACTGCCTCTGTGTAAAACTACCACCATATGAAACAGAAGAGGAGCTCTCATTTTTTAAAAACTAAAAAGTCTATAAAAATTGTATTGTTATGAAGTATAGTGAAAGCTCTAAACATTATACTCGATTACTATCATGTTTGTAAAGTGTAATAAACCAGTTGACAACTGGGTTTACTTACGGGGGCAAAGAATTCAACTCGAAATACATATTCTCTTTAAAAAAAATGAGAAAAAAACTTGTGGCTTCTGTGTCAGTGATGTTTTTCTAAAAAAAACTGTAAATTTTTTTTGTATTTACACTACTTTCCCTGAGTACTTTTAAATGTTACTAGGTAAAAATGTCATTTCAAACCAGGGCTATAGATGTAAAAACGGGGTCGATGGTTGAATGTTATAATTTGTAATACCTACTGATCAGTGGGCCAATAGGAGTAAATTTTTCAACTGGGTTTTATGGGTGAGCATAACAATGTAATATCTCATGCCTTGAACATCAAAAAATAATGCTAGAGCTAGAATAAAATCCAGAAGGAATTGCAATATACAATTATAACAGGATTTTCCAAAATTAACTATAAGTGTACATACATTGAGCATATTAAAGTTAGCACAATATTTTCTTAAGTATTTGTATAAAAAAAAAACACACGTTGATGTATGTCTTTTAAATCCCTTCCCTCTCCAATTTTAGTCAATATTAATTATATTAGGCAAATATTTTTTTGTCAATGCTATGCTACAGACAAATATTATTCAACGGTTTACAGTAATGTACCAAATGTGTGTATAAAGTCCCAAAAAATACATAAGTAGATATATATGTCAATAACTGTTACAGCATCTTTCTGCGTCATAATTAAATTTAAAAGTACATGTGTACGTGTGTAAATCCGATAGGACCTTGACAAACAATTATTCATTCGAGTAGCCTCTAATAATGGAAATACAAGATTATCTGCTACAAATACCATCATGTTATTAATTACGTGTAATTAAAGAACAAAAAACTAGAAGAATCAGCTGTATAATTGTATTAGTCCCTCTATATTTAGCTAAATGTTCATACACAAGATAAAATTACAAAGTCCTTAAAAATACCAAAATGTATCAAATGTTCTCAGTTTTACATGTATAAGCTTTCATTGTAATAAAGAAACCCCTTTATTTACAAAAAAAAAAACAAACTCATTCTGTTCGAGAATATGATTCATCATTTTTCTGCATCCGGGAAACTCCACTAAACTGTGATTGCATTGTGACTTAATGAGTCATTCAATGCCACCTTAGTAATAATGACGGCTAAAATGCATTAAAATGTGCGACAATTGTTTGTAATTATTGAAAATATTCATGCTTTTAGAAAAGACATGAGTGCAGCTGACGCCATCGCAATGAAGCGTGAATAGCATTTAATGCAATCACCAGATCGCCACCACAATTGCGGAAGTACATAAAAACAGCATTTAACATACGAATTTAGGAATACATTATAATTTATAATGGTCTGGTTTTATTTTATTTTCGCAGTAAAAACGATTCACCCACACTTTCAATGAAAGCTTTTCCCCTTAAATAATCCATGTATGTTCACTTTATTGATGATATTTTCCCTAATTATGTCCTGGAATGAAAATCGAGTCCCCAACATTCATTATGTCTTTATACGTTAAAAACTACTTGGATGTTTCAACCTTTTTTCAGTATTTTTAGTATTAAAGGGGATATTCGAGAAAAGTTTGAGCGTGTTCCGTGGGAAAGACGACTCATCCTGAATGAAGACGGGGCATGCTGAAATAGCAGAACCAGATTTTTTTATTCACTTAACACCAACGTAATTATTTTCTGTACTTAAATGGTATTGCAGTATTGCTATATTTGATTCTTTCCAAAAAATCCTGTTTTGGTCTAGCTTCTCATTCTGCCACACTTGTGACGACTCGAGAAAGTTATTTGTCTCCTTATGGGCGTATTTATATAAAGACTTAAGAAAAAACGTCAAAGTGGCTTAGATATTTTAATTCGATTCAGGATGTAAAGACAGGGGGAATATTTTAAAAAATCTTGTTCGTTCGAGTTATCTAATCTGGCCGTGTTTTAACAGAGATTTAAATAGCTTCCAAAGCTCGTTAAAGATTACGGGCCATTAAGGAGTGTTCTAATAGAGAGCAATGCAATAGCTAACGTTTCAAAAGGGGAACGGCAAGGGGGACGCCCCAACAGGCCAATTAGCGCCCTGATTTCCCTCCCGCTCTAATTTCAAAATCTTTCAAGGTTCACCTGTTGTTATTCATTTCACAATTTTTTTTCGTGGCAAGCAAACTCGATATAAATCTTTTTTGACTCATCGTCTTATTTTTTGTTTATATAATTCTGTTCACCTTATTTTTAGCTTCTTAGTGAAATTAAATTTTAATTACCGTAATTGAAATTAAGAGTTCGGCGAACCTTCCTTCAAATATTTTCTTCCCTTTGCTTTCTGTCATAGGATTCATTAGGCTTGAAAACTAAATATTTTAGTGTGCAAACAACGTCATTAAAGCACATATAAGTACATACATTAAATCATTTTAATCGTATGACTTCTTGCCATTAATGTGAAGTCGTTTTATTGTACATAAAAGTGCAAATCGCAACTGGAGATTTGAATAATGTGACTGTGACTGTGTAAGTATAATAGATATAAGATTATACCACAATTCCACAAATTATTGATGTACTCAACTTGACCTAATCGTTATTTCCCTTATATCTCTTGTTATCTTCAAGTTACATCATACATTAATTCTGTGTTTTTTTAAAGATATTTTCTTTGTTGTAAACGAACTACTGTAGGCGGTATGGTTCCTTTGTTGGATTGAAGAAGGAAATTAAAACAATTGGAGATTTTGGAAATCGACATTAGGTTATATACAATTCTCGTGACGTTGACCTGGATTTTCTATGACGTGCAATTTGTGGGAGCACTTGTGCGGTTGCATTAACTGACTTACCGGATTTTGTCGGTTCGTACACATTCTTAAGTTTTTTAATAATCTTGAAGGAAATAATGAATGTTTGCGCTGATTAAATGCTAATAACAGTACTTTTGTATAGACAAACGTCTGGGAGCGTATGTAAATATACGTGACAAAGGATTAAATACGATCTCCGCAACACTCACATTGACAAGAACATCTTTAAAATCATGGGGAAATTGTCTTCATTGATATTTACGGCGGTGTTTATTGGTGCGCTGGCCGTGTTGGTGTACTTCTGCTGTCGGGTTAAAAGGAAAAGGAATTTGAATTGGAATAACTGGCAGGATGTCTTCAGACGTAAGAATTATTTTTGTTGTACAATCTTTTTGGCCTGGAAGCTACTATAATAAAAGCATATCGTAATAATATGCATGTTTGAATTCATTATGCAGAGCCAAACCAGGTATGTGAAGGCAATCAGAGTAATCCAACACCCGCCCCCGGTCATGCACCGATGAACTATGATCCGACCGTGCCTCATAGCATTGTGAACCCAAATTTGAATTATCCATATGGGCATAATACTTACCCGTACCCGGACGGCAATGGTTATTCAGCTCACGGTGCTGCTCCTTACCCGATAGGTCAACCGAATATGCCCATGCCAGCCATCGGGTATGATCCGAGACAGATGCAAGCCGCACCCTATCCCTACCGTAAGTTTTTTGGTTATTTTTTGCTTAGGTATACATATACCATCTATAGTTTGCAAAAGTTTGTACTTTGAGGTAATTTTTGTTATGAATTGTTTTCATTTAGCAAAACCGGATGATTTACCCCCTCCATACTCTGCCGTTGTGGGTTCTAATGGTCCAAAATATTAAAGGATATTAAAACAACGCATTTGCTTCCTCTGACTTGGGCAGTGCCTTTTAACCTTTATGTGTTAGTTGTTTAGTGAAAAATATGTGTGAAAAACAATTGTTGTGACCTGTCCGTGCGCTTTGTTGTTCAAAATCTGTTCATTTTCTTGTAATTATTTACCAATCGAATGAGTTGTTAGTGTCATATAATATCTCATTTACCGTGTAGTCAAAACTTTTAAGTCGCTGTAATGTTTCGAGATTAAGGGGTATAATTTGAAAGTGTATGAAGTGTCAGATGTATAACACAAGTGTTGTATTTGGAATTACGTGTTATAATAACTGACATCGTTCAGGCTATGTAAAATTTACTAAACAAATTAATTTCCACTATTGCTAACTGGTGGTTTTAGACTGTTTAGGAACTGAGTTTGCAAGAGGCTTATTTTGGCGTTAAAATTTGTTTTCTTAGTCTAAACTTGTACTATTTACCCGTAGATGCTTCACGTTTTTTATTCATTTTACTTAAAAAGTAACAGAATAACTGAAATCAGTGGGAACTTGTAATTTTAAAAACGCTTAAAAATGACAAGGTACAAAGTATATAATTTCCAAAGGTACTAAATTTTTTCTTCTCCAGACACTATGTACAATGTCGACTTTGCAAAACTTTTGATATGAAAATATGACTATCCGTACTTGAAATCTCATAATCAAACTTTCTGCCACGGGATATAAATAATAAATATGTATTATGTACATTATATCTGTACATATAGCGAATATATCCACGTAAACAAAACGTGTACGATATAAGATTGAAATTATTTTTAAGATTAACACTAAGTACCTTTTAAGACTGTGTGCCTGAAATATTAATACCTATGTACATTTAAACGCAATAACTACCGAATCTCAATAAATCTAATGAACTTTTCCCAGCTATTCCGTGGCACTGCTTCCAAGTAAATACTTGTGAAAAGAGGAGACCACTAATTGTCATTCGTCATAGTCTGACTTATACAGCTGTAATCAGTGTTTTCTTGGTAGAATGAGGTACAAAGGTATTAGTGCCGAATTTCCTGTGTATGCTTTATTCATCTTTTCTTTACACAAGCATCATCCATGTACAACATGGTATGTCTGTTTCTCGTAATTTCTTGTTTCATTAATAATTTATCCAATATCACTTAAGTGGCTAACCGTGTTTACCATCATTATTAAGTGGTAATCGTCTACATTTGCTATGCTTTGACAAGAACCACTTGTTTCAGACTTTTGGTCATTATTTACCAGCAATTCCCGTAATTCTACTTCGTACCAACTACAACCAATAATCAACTGCTTTCAGATGCGACAATCTTTCCTGTTTCAACTTATCTTAGACTGTAACATATACAAATGTGGCATTCGGTAACACTTTTTTCCAGTTGCTTGATGTCCAATAAGTGGCACAATTCTTGCCTCATACCCCGCTCGTTCAGGGTTCTTTTGTTTCGATTTTTCAGTTGGGTTTAAAGACTACTTGTGGATACCTGACTCCAGCAAGAAAATGTTGACATCGTAAAGCATTTTGGAAAGTATATTTATATGCCATCCTTGGATTTTGCGCATTATTTTTAGCTCCATGAAAACTTCCATAATGAATAATCACTGAGTATACCGACGATTAGTCATGGCTATTATAAATTGAAGGAACCGAATTTAATTTATTTTCGTAATCACACTGAAGTGCCTGTACCTACTTCCTTCGTTCTCTCGCTTTGTATGAGAGAAGAAATGTATACCAGAAAGGATGACCTTCAATGCCCAAATGGATAAAAAGAAAAAGGTAAAAATTGTGGGATTAACAGCGCCTTTTCACTAAAATTTGCTGATACATGAAGATACAACCCGGGCTTCTGGTCCGAATACAATCAACGGCCATAAATATTTCATTGTAACCGATAACTTCACACAATTGTGAAAGGTAGCCCCGTAGCTACGAAAATGACATAGGACTTTAATAAGTAAGGGGGGAAATCAATATATGTAGCCAAAAACGACTATATAAAACTTGATTCGTGAAGGTATGTTACATATATACATACATATATATATATATATACACGCAGGGAAATTGTCATATTGTGTATCAGCCTACAAGCAACCCATTAAGCTCTGAATAAATGATGAAGGTGTCATTTCCTCCTCGGTGGGATCTATTCAATTAAAGTCCTTTAAGTTAGATGGTTGTCAGTAAATCAACAAGAGCAGAACTTTGAATATTTTAAGGAAATACCGTGTAAGTCAAATGATATTAGACAATAGAAGTTATATGAAAGAACCAGCGGGGAAGTCAGTTTTCGGGGGGTTCGGGGGCTAATTGAAACATCAGTCCTCACCTTCTTTTTCCCAAGTGAGCTGGAAACTATTTGGACCTCCAGGTGTTTCACTGGAAATCGGAATTTAAAAATTAAATTCGCAAGTCTTGCCAAAACGTCCCCAATTCTCTTTCCTCGAAAATTATTTTAGCTATAGGCATTTCTGCTTCAGATTTTTTCCCTTTACGGCTACCCTCGGAGAAATGAAAAACAATTGGCAGTGTGTCGTCAAGGCATGAAATTTCTCATTATCCCCCTGTAAAAGGAAATCGAGGGTCTCTCCGATACTGCTTTTCTCATTTTTGTTTTTAAATCAAATTTACGAAATTCATAAATTACCTGTGCTTCGGCTCTTTGGATCAAAACTTCTTGGGAGAGATCCTTGCGTTGTGAAAATTCTATTTCATCGAACGAAGACAGGAAACTCATAAAAAGGAAGTGAAGATGATGAAAAAGAATCCCATTTCCAGGGAATATTCCCTAGGAAATTTTATCCCTCAAGTCGTGGCCGGGAGCGCTAGTTGGATCCAGTATTTCTTAGCATATTTCAACTATGGATTCTACTGCCTCTGTTCGCCCTTTCGGTTCGTGCTGGATCCGGAAGACAACACTTACGTCATGCAAACGAGCAAAGTGCAAAAGGTAAACGATACAGACGGTCTTCGAAAATTACTTTCTCCCTTATACAATGTTTTCACATCCTAAGTTTTGGTTCCAAAATAACTTTGGAAAATCTTTTCCCAGTAAAGAATAATGATCAATATGATGTGCACGGGTCTTTTTTCTCATGCAATTTTCCTTTTTTTTTTCGATATAATGATAGATCCTTAGCGGGATCTTAAACTTCAGCAGTTTAATCTGCATCCTCACCAATTTCCGGAAGATGCAAGACGTGGATTTCCAGAAGAATCCCCTGCTCTACATTGAGTTGGCGAGTGTGACCTTGGACAGTATTTATCTCTGCTGGGTCCTCATCATGTTCTGGGCTCGCTCACACTTGTTCTTCAGATTGTTTGAAGAGCTCCAGTCATCCGTGCTCCTCCAGTTTTATACCGGAGATGCCAAGCATGTACGTCAAGCCTTTTTCTCCTGCATTTTATAACCGCTCTACAATTTTCTGCCAAATGTCACCCACACAAGATTTGTACAGCGTGACTCATAATTCATGGGGAACAATTTCGGGAGAAAAACTTAAGAGATTAAACGGGAAAGAAAGCTCTTTGAATCACAAAATGTGGAAGGCAAAATTTCCTTGAAAAAGCATATCAGTATTTTATACAAATATTTTTCTGGGTGTCCTTTCAGACAAAGTATCTGTCTCAAGGCCTGTGCTTGGTGTCCTTCTTTCAAGCCATCATCACGGTGGTGTACGACATCGAGCGGGATGACTGGTCCCAGGACAATCTGTACCAGGCGGCTTTCAAGCAGGCGAAGTACATGTTCATGCTGGGGGATGATGCGACCGGGGAAGGCCTCGTGATGTACATCCTCGTCGGAATCTACCTCCTCCTCACCTTCTTCAACCAGCTCCTCAAGAACTATGCGGACCTCATCGGACTCATCAGTGTCATCCTCCTCCGACATGTCGTCAATGACTTGCTCCATGCCATGAAACAGGATGACTTCACGCCTTCCTTGGTAACTCCAAAAACAAATTCTAGACATAATTTCATTCTTTCTAAATTCATCTCTCAACCTTTGCCAAAAGTCATCCGAATTCTAACCAAAGACGATCTAATCCTACGGATCCACGATTCTTCCAGAAAGCTTTGAGCAGAGGATTTCCTTTTAGCAGAGGAAATCCCATTTTTACTGCTTAACTACAGATTTACTCCAAAAAATCAGAGTCAATCTTGAGCAAATAAAATCCGGGTTAGCACCCAGGGAATGCACACTGCCCTCATGTTTCCCTCGTGGTGCTAGAGAAAAGGTATGACCAAAAAGACAGTTTTCCTCCCAGACCAACTGGAATCAATTGAGAATGCAGGGATATCCGAATAATTTATTTTTGGGGATGTGTACCTACATATGTTTGCACATGCACCTGGTGACAAATGCAAAAATTCCACTGCGGTTCCCATTTGCTGCATTGAATCCCTTCTCTATAAAAAGGCCAAATTGTCCCCTTCCACACCGGCTTGCATCCCACATTTGACACTTGAGATCAGGGTCACACCCGAGGGAAATTCCCATTGCACCACCTACGATAGGATTCACACTGACATTTGACTCCATTTCCCCAAAACTGGATTTTCGGAAGCTCCCTTCAGTTTAATTTTTAAACAAGAGTGAATTAAATTCACCCGAGTTTCTGTATTTTTTCGGGAAATCCAGGAATATTCACTGGGAGAAAATCTCTTGGATTTCCTTTTCCCGGGTATTCTCGAAAATGTACGTATACGTACATGCAAAAACGGGAGTTGGCCCAAAAAGTTTGATTTTGCAGCATTTTCGGATTTTCGACGGTTTCGATCGACTACCAAAAATTCCCTAGTCACTTGTATTTACTTTTGTCAGCGTAACTCATTTGGCTGTGTAAACAAGCTTGTCCGGGTTCGCATCTCTGTCATCTTCTAATTAGCTACATCTTTCCGCATGTGAATCACGCCTCCTGCTTGTACTGATTTTGCATTTGGGAAAGTCTTGTTCCAGTGGATTGGGACGTACATATGTATATAAACAAATATCTACGTACATAGGTACGTATATATATGAAACGTTCGGAGTCAAAACAGACTTATTTGGGATTTTTTGTTTCAAATTAACCAGTGTAGGCGTGGCATATTGCCCCTGAGTATGAAAGTGCTCCCTGAGAGTATGAAAGAAGACAGCGAGACAACAGAGAGATAGAAGAGAGAGACAAAAGAGAGAGAGAGCTGGAAGAGAGATGCAAAAGAGAGAGAGAGCTAGAAGAGAGAGACAAAAAAGAAAGAGAGAGAGAGGGCTATAGAAGAGAGAGAGACAAATGAGAGAGACAAAAGAGAGAGAGAGAGGGCTATAGAAGAGAGGGACAGATGAGAGAGAGAGGGCTAGAAGAGAGAGACAAAACAGAGAGAGAGAGAGAGGGCTAGAAGAGAGAGACAAAAGAGAGAGAGAGAGGGCTAGAAGAGAGAGACAAAAGAGAGAGAGAGAGGGCTAGAAGAGAGAGACAAAACAGAGAGAGAGAGAGAGGGCTAGAAGAGAGAGACAAAAGAGAGAGAGAGAGTGCTAGAAGAGAGAGACAAAAGAGAGAGAGAGAGAGGGCTAGAAGAGAGAGACAAAAGAGAGAGAGAGAGAGAGAGAGGGCTAGAAGAGAGAGGGAATGAGCGAGACAGAAAGGGAAAAATAGCGAGAAATGGAAGAGAAAAAACCAGGAGACACGGAGAGATACCATCGAAATGTGACAGAGTGCGTTTTGCCCCTGTCTTGTATGTATAATTGTAGCGAAATCTCGATTTCCTTGCCAAAACGGACCAAATCCACAGAATTGAAGTAATGCACTAGTTTGCAAACGCCTGGCAATAGATTTGCGAAAATTTGCACAGTGATGAGATCACACATGATGGGTATGTCCATGGCTTTGACAAATTTGAAAGTCTTCCATCCGGCGCAGTTTTTTACGCTTTTTATGCAAATTTTGCTTCCTGTAAAATTTGTTCCAATGGACTTAGGCTGGTTTGCCCTCGAACCCCTCATTTGTAATGAATGCATGTATTTCTGGGTGACAGTTGATTAGAATGTCAGTAGGGGGTTAGTAAGGCTTTATTTATAGTCCTTTACAACTTCTGGATGCGTCAGTGCGTTCGGGACTTACGGGGTAAACTTTTCCCGTATTCTATTTCCTCCTGGCTCTATTTGACCAAAAAAAGAGTGAGAATCGACTTTTTTTTACACCTCCGCACATTCTAATTATCTTTGTTATTTGATCTATTTTTGCATACACACGTGGTCCACACGAAGCTACAAGGTTGCTACGATGCTCTGAAGGAGTTGATGGAACGATTGAATGCTGCCGTGGGGATATTCGTCTTCTTCATTTTCCTGGGTCCCGTCCCATACTACTCAATCAATATCGTGGATATGCTGGATGCTCCGGATCACCTGCTGCTCCTCAGTAATTGTATCTACCTCCTCAGCTACTTCGTCACCCTCATCTTGGCTGCGAGGATCAATAAAAAGGTTTCTCAAGGAATTTCCGTCTCTCTAATTGTGCCTATTCTTACTCATTCACATGTGTATATGTGTGTAATTATACATTTACGTACATATAGTCGCACCACCCAATGAGTTCGCATAATATGTGCCATTCACACCGAGTAGCACAAACTTTCCCCCACCTACGACTTTCTCCCCCTTGGGCTTTTAATTAAGCTTTCACATTTGTCCGCTCTTGCCCCTTAATTTATGGGAATTCTTGTATACGCAGACACGTGTACACTGGGTATATTCCAAAGAGCATACGTAATTATGGGAACATATGTATACATGGGCAGACAGCCTAGAATTATGCGGTGAAATTATTGAAGGAAGCAGTATAAATGTGATGGTTTTTTTGTAGGGCTTCAAAATCAAACATTGGCTTGAGGAGAAGGAACGATATGAGAAAATCCCGCAGCCGAAATTGATCATGATTCTCCATGATATCTCCAGTGACGAAATCGGACTCAGTGGACAAGGATACTTCACGGCGACGTCGGGGCTGGTGGGAACGGTGAGATTTCCAGTTTTGACCTGTTGCCCCGGAATTGTACGACGTACATTGTCACAATTCAGTTTGAATGACGCACGAGGCCTTTCACTCTTAATTGCATTCCTGGTTTAATGCGTTTTAGGTTTGATTAGAGCATGAGTTTTAATTGTGAACTTCCGGTCTCAAATCCATTGATAATTGCTTTAAATGTTCAGGATGGTTGAGTGGTCTAATGTACTGCCATAAGCAACTTATTAGTCATTACATCCAGGATCTGCGTATTATATTTCGGGATAACCTAGTCTACTGCAATGCTGCAAACAACATCTTCGTTAGGTTGGAGAAATGTTCGTGTATTAGATTTATTTCAGGATGACCGAGTAGTCTTAAGTGCTGGGATGTTCCTGGAAATTAAACATTCCCCATAGGCTTGTTTATTTGCGTAGCAATTTTCGTGGGAAAATGGAGCATCTCTCTCTCTTTCTCTCTCTTTCACTCTCTGCATGCATCTTCTGACGCTTGAATTTAATTACACAGATTGTGAGTCTCATTCTGACTTACGCCATCATCGTGGTCCAATTCCGGGCTGGAGAGCAGGCGGCTGAAGCTGAGGAATTGCTGGGTCTGCCTGACAATGCCACGACATCCGCACTTCAACTCGGATTTAGCAATCTCACGGCTCTCATGTCACCCCAACGACTCGGCAGCAACGCCACGGTTCGGAGGCTCATGACGGGGAACTTCCGTAATTTCTACACATACAATGTTATGTACTGAATGCAGCGCTATGGATAATACGTTTGTGTATTACATATGTATGTGCATATCTAAAATATCCGTCTAGCTAAACAACTACTACAAACACACGCACTCCGGGCATGTATTTTATTGATTGGAATTGTTCCCAATTAATTACTATTATTTGTGTTTTCCCCGTGCCACACCGTAATACTAAGGAACCTGTTGACGTCATAATTGTCCTAGTTTAAAAGCTACTTACAAATGCACTCTCCTACGTGTGCGGAGTTACAATTACTTCCAATCACGGTTTCCTTTTAGCATTATAACCATACAAATGGAATATCTTGCTCATGTTGCCGTCAGGCGGAAAATCGGTTAGCAACATTCAATAAATAGTTGTTTGCTTGTTTCCAAACTTCTGTAAATATAAAAATGATATGTTATATGTAAAAGGAATGTATGTACCTGCATTTTAACTTACGTTGTACCTATGAATCTTGTACCTATATACTTCTCCTCTGTATAATAAATAAATTACTTATTGTTAGTTATAAATACCTATGAACAATAATTCTTAAGCCAAAGCTTGACATCCACTGATATTTTGCGCATAATATCTATTACATATGTTAACCGTGAATATATTTTTCCTTTTATAACAGATTATTTTAATTTTCGTTCACTCCTGAACTCAAATAATTTTTTTATAAACCAAAACTTCAGTGGATCAAAAGGAATCATATTTCCAAGTATTTTGTAGTCATTTCCCCGCTACCGATTTTTGGAATCTACTCCTCGGTGTTGGACGAGGAGCAAAATTTAGCATAAACACAAAATTAAAACAAGACACAGGAAACGGTTTCAAGGGATTTTTCTTTGATAATGCCATCAGCGATAACGTCACTTGAGGTAGTTTTGGTCCGGAGATTAGCTAGCGATTAGCTAGCGCTGCCGCACCTGCCCCGCGATTTGCCCAGAAGCTATAGAGAAGATCCCTTTTGATCATCATCCAAGACATCTCTCGAGAGATCAAGAGCAAAATACGGTGCAAGTGCATCAATGTGTAAGTATGTACTTATTTACTAACAATTATCGTGAAGACAACCGAAATGAAGGAGGATGAGAGATAATTATAATAAGCAATTAAAAGGGTACTACAAAAGTACTTGCATACGGCATGTAAATTACTCAAGAGAAGAGCCCAGGGGCACGTCATTGACTTGATAAGTCAATTCCTAATCAGTATGATTATGTCGTGGAAATGTGTGCCGACAGGGAGCATGACGAAAAGGGAAAAGGGGAAAAATAGGAGGGACAGAAATAAACAGAAAAATGGAAGAGAAAAAGAAAGGAAAAGCAAAATAGAGAGACGAAGCAACGAAGCAAGAGAGAAATATGACGACAGAGAAAACAAGAAAGTATAAAGATAGAGAAAGCAAAAGAGAGAAAGCACAAAAGATGTGGAAGCCAGAGACAGGAAAAGAAAGGAGAGAAAGTCTTCGAGAAAGGAATAAAGCTGGAAAGACAGAAGACTATATAGAAACTGAAAAAAGAGGGAATGGAAAAAATAAAAACCCCGCAGAAAATTATAGAAAGAGGGATGAAAGTAAAAGAGAGCGAGAAATAGAAGAATAAAGAAAGACAACTATGTGTACAAATATGGACAATTTAAGACTGGACAAAATAAAAATGAAATAAAAGAGAAACTAGGGAGCAAAATTAGGGAAGAAAAAAAGAAAAGAGAGTCGTAGAAGATCAAATGTAAAAAGAAAGGCATTAGAGACTAGAGACAACAATTATTTCGCCGCAACAATATTTCCCGAGACGTATTTGCTTTCATAGAAAGAGGAAATTGTTGGGAAATTGAATTATAGTCGAGATAAATGTATTGACGGCCTCTTCTTCCTTCCGCCGCCGCCTACTCCTTCTCCCACCTCTTTCTTCCGAATTTTCTGCAACGACGTTTACTATGCTATTCTCACGAGCGACATTATTGTGTGTCCTCCCACCAGAATCTAATTTACCCACTAATTGCTCGGATAGTACAGCTTCCTATGATGTAGGTAGCATAATTTTATTAGCCTTTCCTTTCTTTTCAAAGGTAACAGATCGCTATTCTGCGTGGGAGAGAAGGGAAGTGATGCGACGCGTGCCAAACAAAAGCAATCAAATGGATAGCATCGAAGATTAAATATTGTATGCTCCGTGATTTATTGTGACAGTAATAAATTTATTATTTATTGTTTAAAGACCTGCTAAAAAATTAATCTGTTGCTGCGACTCTTTGGATTGTTTGTCCCCTTTAACCTTCGCTTCATTATCCCTTGATTTTCCCTACCCACAGCCATTGAAATTTCCCTTGCAATATTTTTCGTTGAGAAAAGTAAAACACTTTCTTGATTCAAAACCCTTGATACGGTGCTAGTGAAAGGATGTTAGCGGCTATTTAGACATGATACAGCACGCTACACCGACTAAAGTGATTCGTAGAAGCCTTTTCACTTTTCCCTTCATGTCCTTGAAAAAAAAATGCTTTGCCATGAAACTTTTCAAAGAGAAACCCCGTAGAGTCGTTTTTTCTAATAATTATTGTACGTCGCACGTGCAGGCTTTTGAAGCGCCTTCAAAATTGACGAGCCTTTGAGCTAGAAGTCAAAGGTAAATAGAAATGCCTTTGTTTGCACAAGTGCATGTGTGGGAAAACAGCGAGGCAATCAAAGACATAATCAACGCATCGCCCTTGTCAGTGTGAGATTCTCCGGGAAATTACAACCAGCAAATTTGACGGTGTGTCCTAGCCGGGTAAATGGAAGGAGAGCCTTTTTAACTATTTACACCATCTTCGAAGGGTGCCGTCCATGTGGGGGAAAGATTAATAAGACAATCCTTTGTCGCTACTACAACTTGGAAAGGAATGAAGCGTGCTGGGCTTTTAATTAGAAAGCTCCATGATTTCTATTGATTTTCATCTACTGGCTCAATTAATATTTCCCGACCATCCTTCATTTGTTCCTCGTGCACTAGATAAAGGTAGCTCTGGTTGTTCCTTTATGCATAATAAATATTATTTGACTCACACGGTCTACCGACCGCACCAAATTCACAATTCTCCCGTTTCGATCCTGGAAGTTCCACTTCATTGAATTCCTCTCTTTCTCTCTCTGGTGCAGTACTATATACAAATACATGTCATAGTATGTACATTCACGTGCATTCTTTTGCATGCTTTGCACTATACGATTTATGCGATTTTGTGTGCTTCCAAACGTTCATATGAATGTACGTACGACAACGGAAAAACTGCGGTGCAGCTCCCACAGCAAACAATCAACTCCCGGTATTATTGACACTTTGACATGCCACATCTTCATAAAACACACAAAACCAAACGGCTGGAATTTCAAGGGCTTCCTTACCCAACATCATTAGCCCACATCCAATAATGTCATTGTGCGCAACAGGAATTCCTGTGGCGGAATCCCTTTTCCTCGTTACAATAGGGTAGGAGTAACAAAGGTATAACGTAGCATCATTCTGCGAAAATAGGAGGCGATGACATAAGAAAAAACATACCAGTCTGGATGGATTTTCAGATAAGTAGTCACAAGGAATCAATGTCAAGCGTACTGGAAAACAAAAACAACAGGTCGATAAATGTACGTGTGCTCATGTACAGAGAAAAATCAAAGACAAAGGAAAAATACAAACTAGTTGTCAAATAAAAGGGAAAACCAATGCAGAAAGGTAGAATAGGAGGCAGAAGAGAAATCAAACAAAGAGAAAGCTAGAGAGAAATACGATGCTATTAGAGAGAATGCCGAAAGTGAGGGAGAGAGATGGAAGCACTGGCAATACAAAAGTTCAAGAAGAAAAGAGAAAGTAAGAAAGCAAAAGAGAAAGTCCAAGAAGAAAAGAGAAAATAAGAAAGCAAAAGAGAAAGTCCAAAAAGAAAAGACAAAGTGAGAAAGCAAAAAAGAAAGTCCAAGAAGAAAAGAGAAAATAAGAAAGCAAAAGAGAAAGTCCAAGAAGAAAAGAGAAAATGAGAAAGCAAAAGAGAAAGTCCAAGAAAAAAACAGAAAGTAAGGAAGCAAAAGAGAAAGTCCAAGAAGAAAAGAGAAAATAAGGAAGCAAAAGAGAAAGTCAGAGAAGAAAAAAAGTAAAGAACGAAAAGATAAGAAAAAGTCGTAACCAAAATAGATGACTTGACAAAATAAGCTAGATAAATGTTTATCAGCTAGATAGAAAGATGGGAAAATCAGCGACAAAGAAAAAGAAAGTCAGTCTGAAAAGAGGCAATCAAACAAGAACAAGAAAGAACACACAGGATATACCAAACAACGGTCTAGAGAGAAAGCGAAAGGATAATTGGAGGATAACGAGCAAAAGCGGGAAATAATAAAAGACATTGCTCAAAAAATAGCAAAACGTTACTAGATATTACTGGAAAAACTTGCAACAAGATTAAGCTTGACAAACCCAATGTCAAAGTGTGGTCGAGTTTTGGTTTAAAAAAAACCAGGAAGAAGAAGAAGATGCATGTGTAGCTAGCGACAGAAACAGCTGTACAAAAGTGAAACCCGAGGCAACCACAGCCAGTGAAAGCTAACCAAGTGAAAAACGCCTCACATGGTGGTTATCAATGCGTGGAAATAGCCTGTCACGTGGCTCGTCACCGCAAATAAAATGTCATGGCTATACAACCACGAAATTTCACCTCTCATGGAATATTCCTGGTGTATAAGGAAGTATGAAGTATGCGTTATATAGATATAGATACATACTTAATTTATAAATGTATACATTTTGCGTCAATACGATTTCACCACCCATGATCAATCCCGCTCCCAGGAGGGGGCAATGTATTTATAGACCCTTCATATATCTATGCGAATTTGAATTGTAATTAGAAAGGATTTGGGCTTCTAGGAAATGACGCTCCGACCTTTCTACGCACCACACGGCCTTTAAGTGAGTGTTGATGTGTATCTGAGAGTGCATGGGAGAAAAACATGTATTAATGAATTTGAAAGCATGGCACCAAAACCTGTGGGAGGAGGTTTTTTTGTTGTTATTTGTTCATGGCACAAAAAATTTCAAACTTTCTCACGGTCATTTTCCCCCTCCATTTTCTCCCGTGCTGGTGAATGTACCGACAAGGCTTTTAAAGATGTGCATTGGCGGATAATTTGATTTGCGGGACCAAAGTGGGCCGACCAAGGTTTCTCCAGGTTTCCCAGACTTTCTCTTTACTTTGAACTTCACTCCGCTAAAACCAGTTGCGCTAAAATGTTTTCTTGCCAATTCTTGGATTTTTGACGGGCTTTTACTACAGAGATAATTCAATTTATAAACCAGATTTATTGAAGTACCTATGTATATATGTTAGCCTGAGATTATGTACGTGCATGGGTAGGTTCGAACTTCCTCTTAATGCAATACTAATTTATCTTTTTGCAAGCAAACAACATGTCATATTATTTCGTGGAAAACGCCCCACACACATCGTCGTGTATCCGATGGAGTTAAATGAGAAAACTTTTATTAAGTGTGTCTGCTAGCTGTCAAAGCAAATAGTACGCAATTTGAAATAAACATGAAACTAATAACATTATGTGCTTAATTGTGCACAGTTTTAGTTTAAGTTCCTGGAATTTAAATACTCGCAAAAAGATTTTAAAAAATGCGCAAAAGAAATATTAATCCTACATATAAATGGACTATATACCAATATAAAGTAGGAGAGCATCGGATCGGTTTTTATTGCCATTCAGATCTGCAATTCCCGATGGATTCTATTTTACACCGTGCAAGAATTCATTCACCTTCTCATATGCATATAAAATGGATGACTGAATTTTTTTCAACTGGGATCCAAAAAAAGATGCAAAGCACATCCGTCTCTCTCCACACAAACGGTGTAAAACTGCGTATTTTGGGTTAAATTTACCCCTGGGAAGTCAACCCGGGACTAAACCAGTGGCTTGGGGAAGATGCTTATAAATGCGTATACATGAAGCCTGAAAAATGATAGCTGTCGACAGAAATAGTAAAAATACGCCGGCAATGCTGACACTATCAAGTATCGTCTATCTACCGTCGTAAAACGTGAACTATTTAAAGTGACTCAATCAATCCCTTGGTAATTCAACAAGGGCGAAAAGAAAACTAACATGAGGCAGGTTCAGGTAGAACGAGAAAACCAAAAATGAAAAAGATGCGAAAACCAACTTGTAAGAAAGAGAAAAATACAAGTAAATACAAAAATCGAGAGAAGGATCATAACTACAATTGAAAAGCAAAAACTAACAGCCTGAGAAAATACATCCCAGAACAAGGCGGATAGAGTACTAGAAGAATTTGAGTTAGAGAAAGAGAAACCAGAGAGTTAATGAAAGAGAAGGCAGAGACAGTGAGAGAGAAAGCAGGAGTGCTCCGGATAACGGAGTTAACGGAAGAGAAAACAAAGAAAGAGATACATAGCTAAAAACAAGACAAAAGAGTTACTGGAGAAAGCCGAATCATGAAAACGAACGGAAAAGAGTGCCGGAGAAAGTTGGAATAAAAGAGAAAGTATAAAAAGTAAGTAGACAGCAAAGGCCGAGAGACAATAATTAAGAAATCAGGGAGAGCGAGACAGAAACGGCGGATATATTGAGAGCTGAAGAGAAAGTAGAGGAATTCGTGAAGGAGCGGTGGAGAAAGCAACTAGACATCATTAGAAAAAACAAGAATGCAAAAACGAAACAAGAAGCGGATTTTGTGCGATAAAAAGCGAGGAAAACTGGAAGAGAATAAAATCAAGAAGGAAAAAGTGTGATCAGAGAGGTAAAGACCGAAATTAACACAGTTTTAGGTGTAGACACAAAAAGAGTTATACTCAAAGAGAGACAGAAAGAGGCTGAGGTACGAGGGGAAAGATGAGCTTGTGGCATTTAACTTTCACCAAGAACCTCCCGGTCCATCATATGAGCAGGTAGATTGCCCAAGCTCTCCAATTCCTCCTGGATTTTGCCGCAACTACACACGTCTTTAGGTAGATTCGGGCGGAGTTTCTCCTCATGCTCCACTCTGGGGAAAGAGCAGAAGAGAGAAAGGAGAGAGCCTGCCTTGCTTCTGTGGTGAATGGTGAAAGTGGTTGGGACGTGATTATTATGAGGAGAAAGTAAAGGGTGAGACTGACTGCTTGAATGAGTGAGGGATGGGAAAGAGCGACGGAGAATATAAAGACTCCGCACAGACATCCGTCTCTCCCCGTCATTTCACCATTTCCCTTGACTTCAGTGCTCATCAAGTCTCGCTCTTGTCGAACTTTTCACGGGTGAATGTATTTTTTTTGGCTGAATACCACCAAGAATCCTTCCGCTTCATTTTAGTCTGATTAGTCCTCCGATAAAAACAAGACTTCTAACACCCTCGTCAAAACTTTAGTCGGTTAAAGTCTGTGAAGTGTGAGTGAGTGTTTTTTTTATTGGGAGGACAAAAGAGTTGTCGTATTTAATGAAATACTAAGGATTCTCCCCTTTCCGTCACAAATAAAGGGTGAACCTCCGATATTTACCCAATTTCTCCCCTCGACTTTCCTGGCCTTTGTCACGCTCAGGAGAATCAATCTTTTTTTCTTACGTCGTTATTTTCTCTGTCGGTAGATATCCCGGAAAAGGTGTTGTGTTTCCACCAAATCTTGTGGAACTGAGGATCTCTAGAAAAACAATTGCGCTTGTATTTCAAATTAATTTGCTAGCCAGAAAAAAGCTCCCGTGGAAAAAAGTCTGTCGTGGAGATAAAAATCTTTGGTGGAGAAAAAATCTTTCGTGGAGAAAAAATTCCTGTCACTCGCTTTCACCGCATTTTTGGCTATTCACGCACTTTCCTCGTGCGTGTGGGTAGACTCGAGTATGTCGTTCCAATAACCTGAAAGCTTAGAAGAGCCACTTGTTTTCCTGGAATTGTGACGACAAAAAAATTTACTTGGTTTGAAGGAGGAAGAAGGAGGCAAGTACCTGTAATTAAATTATCCTTCAACCTGGAAGGAAAACACATCCGACATGAATAACTGGGGAACATTCCGTGCTAAAAACAGCAAAGGAGGCACAGACGCCAGGTGGGACACAATGGAAACAAAGGGATCTCGCAAGTGTCGGAAAAAGTGGATTACAATTAATAGGAGCAATATTTGGCTTAAGACAATCCTCCTCCTCATCTTGTGTGTCTTCGTCCCAGTTTGGTGCAGAGAAGAGACAGAGAATTTGGAGGAACAGTTGGTGGAACAATCACGATTTGCCCGAGTGTCTGCAGACGAGTCACGAGGGATGAAGATGATGGTTCGTAGAGGCAGTAAATGGTTTAATCACACCAGTCATGACAATGACAATTCCAGGCGTCAGAATTCTACCGACATTACGACAAGATACAATAGTACTCGCATGGGAATAATAATGCCAAAATTGACCAATGGAGACGGCGATGGGAGAGAAGAGAGATATGTGAGGGAACCCCCGATACTTGCCGCTGGACAGAAGATTATCCAGGAGGTAATCATTAGCAAGAATACCACCATGGTACAGATGACGGGGGGAGAGGATGACAAGTGAGTTTTTTTTAATTTTATCCTTTTTTGCGGCATTTTTCAATTACAATTTAAATAAAATTATTTCTATGCGAAATTTCTTTCTCATAGAAACTTCGATACTTTCTCCTCAGAAATTGCTCCAAGAATTGTCTCTGTAGGAATTTCTCTTTACTGTATCCGGATTTCTCCGAGAATTTTGTCTATAGAAATTTATTTCCATTAAAAATCTCTATTAAATTTTCTTTACATTTTTGCATATTTTTTTCCAAATAATTCACTCCTAAATTTCCCGATTGAAAATCTCTTCTGCAATGTTTGTCTGTAGAAACTTCTCTCCGACTATTTTACCTATAAATGTAGCCCCTTTTGAAATCTATTAGATTTTTTCCAACGCATTTTTCTCGCCCGTTTTCCCTTGCAAAATATACAACTTTTCCAATATGAATTTCTTGATAAGAATTTTCTCCGCAAAGATTTTCCTCGCTTGTTTTTCCAACGTTAAATGTAGATGCTTCCCTACTGCCTCCCATATTAAGCGTTGTAAATTGTTTTTTAGTGTTATTCCTCCCTTTTCTCCTTAATATTTTGTAGTACGTGCAATTAAAATCACTTCAATATTCTTTCTTTCATCTGCACACAATATTCCTCACATTTTTCCATTGCATTGAGAAGAAAATGCTCATCGTTTGGTATGTAAGAACACAAGAAATAATAGAGAAAGCATCCTGAGTGTTTACTGCGGCATTTAGCGTTAAAAGTGAATAATTACGTCGGAATACCGAGAAAACGCCTCTCCCGCCTTTGAAATTGTAAGAGAGAGACATTTCCTGTACTTTGTCGGGATTCTATAGGATGCTCTCTTTACCCTGGATAGGATAGGATCACATTACCCCTTTCACGCCTCCTACATATATGGGAAATCGGAATCCTGACAAGCTCCCCGACGGTATTAGAACAGCAAGCTTCGTCATCCTCCTCCAGCTCCGGAGGAGGAAGGAGGAGGTAGACCTACATTCAACAAGTCTACGTATGTACATACATACCTCACAACAGCTGTATTTACCTCCCAGTAATTAGGCACACCCAACTGACCACTGACACAGTCCTAACGAGATGAATTGTCCCCCTTTTCCCGTGGGCTTTCCCCATTGTTTTTGTCTTCTGTTTACCCGCTCCGTTTGTGTATTTCCCAAGTCTATTTTTTTTTGTCACTCTTGGATTGCAATGAATTCGAGCGGAAGGGAAGTACTCGGCATTCATGTAGCTACAAAGGAAACGGTGAGGAAAGCTTACGGGGATATTTCTCTAGATTTATCTTCAAAGGAAAGCATTCTGCGCGTTCATAATCCCCAAATAAAAATCACGGATTGTCAGCTTTTATTGTGGTTTACACAAGGATTCGTGTAAGGCTACAGATAATACTTTACCAGCGGCTGTCCTTTTTTACAAGGAGAATTAAATAAGACCACTACCACGAAGGCCAGCTAAATGGTAAAATCGTGAAATTAATTCTGCTGGCTAATAATTACATTTTGTCTTGATCCAAAATTATTCTTGAGGGAGTTAACACATTTCTAGGGACAGGCAACTTGCGCTTTTTTGACTAAATTGCGCTTAAAATTTTTCAGGGTGTGCTTTTTTGAAAATCAGACTGCTTTTAGTGCTTTATCGTTTTTTGCCGCTATTTCACGCTTTTATCATGTAAAATGTTTTTATAAATCAAATGTGTGGTTCATACAACGCAAAACTTTAATTTTTTTGTGGATTGAGCCATATTTGAGAAATGTATTTAAATTTGTAATATCAACGATCGCACAATTTGAGACACCCCGACGATAAAATTTTATACTGAACAGCGGAACAGCTAATTTTGTACCTATTTTGGCGACATATAAAGAAATTTCTGCGTTACAAACTGTTTGTGACACGTGAAGGCGGTATTTTTTGCATTTTTTCTGCAAAATTCGGCTAAATCTTTTGAAAAATCTTTGGGTGTGCCCTATGCCTTCTGGATGTGCTTTTAGCGCTTTGTTTTTTCGCAGATGGGTTCTTCAATGTGCCAGAAACATGTTTAGGGTAGACTGACAGGGTCTAGCACGCATATTTCATTTCGGTGATTTTAGCGCTTTTTGCCTGTCCCTACGAAATTTCTATTGAGGTACTAAGCCACCCTGTTTAGAAAAAAGAGAAGATATTATTTGCGTAATTTCCCAAGAAACTGGATAACGGGCTTTGAAAAGACACGATGTGCTCAATTTTCCTTTTTTTTATGAAAAACCTATTCCTTTGTGATTTTTTCTTTCTGTTTGTTGCCCCAAAAAATTGTGTGCTTTTCCTTTTATGAATACCGAAATACACGCACGTGCGGGGGTAATACACATGTGTGTACATACAGTCGAACCTCT
>JAQGBT010001133.1:0-35808 GCA_034698585.1 Disparrhopalites patrizii
TTGATGGTGTTGAAAGTAATAAATACTTTGTGTTTGTATTGTTGTACATATTGCATTGTGATTGTTGTAGTGTATGAAAAACTTTGTGTAATCTTCTTTATCATTTATTGCTGTATGTAAGAATTGATTACTCTTTAATTACTGCACATAACTATTATATGTAACGCCGTTTTCCATTGAGCCACTTAAATAAATGTGCGTTACAGTACATATGTATATGCATGTACAATATATGTTACATGTATTAATGTTGGTGTGTTTAAGTCCACAAGTCCACACTACACATATTAGCAAAATCTGTTTACAAAATGGAAACCTTGCAAAAATATGCAGGTGAGAGTACATTCCAGAGCTTTCAATTTAGTAAGACCAATCTGCATGAAAACAAATGAGCATGAGAAACATTTCTTCAGGGTACGTGCACAGTGCACCACACGCATAAAGGGAATTAGCATGTTCAGAAAGAACCTATCATTTCCGTGGTTATTTCGTACAAATTTAATTAAAATACAAATTTTGATACCGCACCAGTAAAAATATACGATATACATGGAATATTTCTTTCTCTTTCTGAAAAAATTAATTAATATTTAATCCCGGCAGCAACATCACAGGGAGGTAACGTATTCATCTTCCAAGTACTCCTGTCATTCATTGACAACTTCTGCGTACATATTATAGATTCATTCTTTACGAAAACTGATTTCACATGTACTCGTAGAAGTCGCACTACGACTACGGGAAACCGCTTATGATGATAATAATTCTACGTATATATACACACGCATATAAGCATCAAAAGGAGATCACTACCCAGGCACACACTCATCACATAGTGACATAAATAGATGTAGAACTGTTTAATATATACTCATTACATTCCTCCTATCCCACGGATGCACGAAGCACCCCATTTTTTTAGTCACAAAACTCACATAAGTATACAATCATTTATATTTCTCATCTTTCCCTTTCTTGCCATGCCATAATAAAATCAGAGATGTTTACGACACGCTAGCCTATTATAATAACATGCTCCCATTTGTCGCAAACTATGTGGTCGCTTTCTAAAAAGTAAATTAGTACACTCTTTTTCAAGTAAAAATTATTTTCAAACAAGTACGTAGAATTATCTCCATTTATTCTCTCAGCAATTTATTCACACTTCTTGACAAGAGCAAAGAAAAGCTTTGTCAAATTTAAATTGCTTAAATTTAAAAAAAATCTACCCACTTGCTATTAATGCAAAGTATAATGGCTACAATTCCCAGTTGAGTACCATTTTAGTACTTCAGCACTTTTGTACAATTTCTTTATTTTTCCGAAAATGCATATTTGGCGGCCTCATTAAGCACTGACTGAGTACGGGTACAACTTATTTACACAAACGATACCCTTTAACGTATGTTTTTGATTCTGACGAAAGCTCTTATGAATGGAAAAGCAAATATACTAATGCAGAAGCCCATGTGAAAGGACACAATATTTTCTAAAATACTTAGTGGTTTCATGTAATAAAAGGGAGGAATTCTATATGACACGATGTTAGTCGGAGTTAGCCTTAATAATCAAAACCTTCCCTTGTAATAAAAATGCTTCCGTGACCATTGACCATGTACTCATTTTGTTTTGCATCCCCTGAAACCGATAACTATTCCGGCTTTCAAGTTACGTATGTTTTTTCACAATAAAGAGCAAGTCTCACCAACTCAAAGTTATGCAAGTTTAGTGTGCTGCTGAAACTGTAGAATACATATTTGCTGGAGGGAAATGTGTATTTGTGTATGCTCATGACCTAAAATAAAGCTGAAACACCATGGATGCTTCTTCGACAAATGTTGTCTCTGTTGGCTTTAATTTTAGCTTTTACTCCGTCCTAAAAAAAATCCCCTTCTCTTATCTTGAAGTAAAATCCGTACACAATATCCGTTCCTCAATAGGTCTTTTTATCACGGGGTGTTAATCCTTCTGAGCGAAATTTACAACTTGTAATATAATGCTCGCTGACTATTGTCTCACCTGGTAACTCCTAATACACAGTGAAAAAATGTACTATCACAAGATACCAGTAACAACACCTGTGTAATCTAAGTCTTCCCAAATATAAAATAATAAAACATGAACACGTGAAAAGGGTTCCTTAATCCTCAGAATTATTTATTTTATTATAGTTTTTACGGTGTCCATCATTTTCATTATCTTGATTAGCTGAGCTTTTTTTACTGTCTACAATCAACACGTCAAAAGTATACTGTATGATTCACATTTCTTTGAACTGTTCGCTTTCTGTTTCAAAGTTGCTAAAAAGAATTCAATTTTTCCACGTTAAGAATCGAATTTTCAAAATCATTCTCTCAAGAAACGTTCTAGCAACATATTGTAGCTCAATGACCTAAAACCTATGAAGCTCTAGAACCTCTCCTATGAATTGGAACAGAATCCGCCGTGTCACGACCATTTATACGGTAGCACGTAGCATAACCAGTGGTTGGCATATCTCTCGCAGAAAGGGACAGTCATGGATTACTAATAGAAACATTTGATCTTTTTGAAACATTAAATCATTCCAGAGTAGTTTTAGGGGGTACCTTTTTGTGAAAAATTATTTTAACTCCAATTGTGAATATTTAAGGCCCTAGAAAACTTCTGCAATGAGTTTTATGATTATGCTTAAAAGCATGCTTGTATAAAATCCAATTTGATTCCACGTTCGTACACATCATATTATGTACGTAGATGTGCATGTAGCATGTACAGATTACACATGCATACATAAATACATATATGTATAGATAAGGCTTACATGGACAAACTTTGCATTGCATTCAGTTTCAATAACTAAACGTTCCAGAAGACAGCATTTCGAAATGTGGAGCTACCGTCAGCAGATAGTGTCCGGACATGGGTCGTGAGGCCGAGTGTGGTCAGGTCAACTGTACTAGGACTTCGTTAGGTTAGGCCTCAATTGCGGAAGCGTTTTTCAATGGTACAGCTTACAAAGTGTACTGCGTCTGACGAAATTTTGAAAGATGGAATTGCAACTGATGATCAGTGCGGATTTAATCAACAATACAGATAAAAATACTAGTACATTATTGCGCTTAAAATAAGCGACAATAAAATTGCACTTATTCTAAGAACTATCGATCACAGGAAATATTTTGATCCTAGATCCTCTTGATCCTCTTCCTTTTACGCTGTCCCTAAAAGGAATACAACCCACCCTGATTTCAACCACAATGTAGTATTACAGACTACAACAAAGTTCTTTTGTTTGTTGTCCCTCAACTAATGACGAATGAAAAAAAAAATCTTAATTCCACACTTCCCGCTTTACTTTTTGCTCTGCTTCATTAATAACATTCCATTTTCTTTCTTTCGGTGTGCACAATATTATTTTCATTTTCCTTTCTAGTATTTGTGAAAACACTTATGGTTTTCGAGAAGAAAGAGTTGTGCTTTAAAGCAGAACAAGTGGTTTTTTCTACTTCAAGCGCAAGCATACTTGTACTTGTTTGAAAACGACAGTAAATAATCTCTAACAATTTTTTGTAAACAGAGTGGTTCTAAAAAATATCCGTTCGTCATTACAACTGTGTTATATGTGGTGAGACGTGCATTCGCAGTCTCTGGTCTCTACCTTTTACTTATTATGCTATGATTATAATTACAGTAATTTCTGTTTTTCATGGAGTTGACAAAAATGAACACGTGACAAAAAGAGTGGTATTAAAAATTGTAATCTTTTTGTATTGGTTTTTTTTGCCTTAATTACTCCGAGCACAAATGGTAGAAATTAACAACAAAAAAACCTTATTTGCATTGTATGATGCATAGACAGCAACGTTTTCAGGGAATACGAACGACACCACACCAGGATTTATTTGGATAGTCTGGCTTCTCAATGAAAATGAAATTACACGTGTTTGCCAATTGTTAATGAACAGACAGATTATTCACCGAGTTAAAAACAATTGTACTTAAATGTAAAAATACCGGGGAGAAAGTTGACAACGCTCCAGAACTCCAGCCTTATCCTTCGTCACTGATGCATTCCTTATTTTTCTTGCTTTCATTGCTTTCTGATTGTGAGCATAATCGACATTGCAGTTTATTTCCGTACATCCCACGCTCGCTTAATTGCTTTATAGCAGCATTCCACACGGTTGGGATCGTAGTGTGCACCTGTGCACACATAACAACAAAACACTGCAGAGCTACATATATGTAAGTGCGCAGGCTCTTAATGTAAATTTCTTTTTTATTTTACGAAAAGTATTATTTTCATAAACCTAATACAGATATATGCACCGTTACGTTGATTATGTGTACGGACGTAAATGGAATAAACAACTTAATCCTACCTTTGCGTTTCCATTTGTTTACTCTGCTGGCAAAGAAAAGGGGACCTAGAGTACAGTACAAAAACTACAAATTGAAAAGCAAAAGAAAATTAATTTACCTGCAACTCTTATGAGAGTGAAAATTGTACTAGGCAGTCCGGCGAGGGGAAATACATACATTGCCGTTTTTCTTTCAGAAACGTGATCATTACTTTACTCTCTACCACCACTTATATGTATTACCTGTTCAATTTACAGCCCTTCATGACTGTTAATAATGGCTGTCCATCAACCGCAAATAAGATTTGTGGTATTGGTTTGCCCACGTGTGCACATGTACTATGCACAAAAGAAGAAGAATAATTTAACCCTTCGTACTGACTATTCGCCGGCCACGAAGTCATCGGGTTACACTCACAATCAGGCTGTTTACGTGCAATTATGTACAATTAGACTAAACAATACCAGCTTCTCCCACCGCAGTTGATTTCATTTTAGTACCGAAGTCTGGGGAGTTATAAATAAAATAATACGGATCAAACAAGAGTGAATGTCTGAACAGGAAATAATCCTTGTTATGTACAAATTTAGTAAATACTAAATACTTTATTTATAGACAATAAAGAATGAAGACCAAAATCGCATAATTGGGCATGCGAGTAACCGAGCTTGGATTCAAGTCACGAAAAATTATTTGTACCGCTGTACTACTAATATAAACTTCCTCCTGTATCCTGTTATTATACAAATGAGACTCATGCCTGACATGTCGAAAACCTTATGCAAAAGACCATTTAAAACAAAAAAACAACCTTTGCTACCAGGAGACTTACAATTAGTTTCTGACTTATGCACAGACAGTACAGATGAAGTAAAGCTTCCGTGGCTTCCCTACTTTCTGATAAATCGACAATATCCATCCAAAATAGAAGCGCAGGCATGTTAAAGATGTATGTATACATCATACATACACATAATGCATACATTCAATATGTGTAATGACTAATGACACGTACTGAAAGTCTTCTGATTCCGCAAAGCAGAGTCTGTATCAGACTTTCCTAGTAGTCAGATTAGTTGCATACAGTTATTGTAGGTATGCTACATGTAAGTTGTAAGGCTAATGTTTTATCAATTAAATACAGGGCTTGGCGAAGAAAAGGATTCCTAAAGGTTTTCATTAATACTACTCTTCCTCCGTATAGAGAACTTTAGTACTTTAAGTATAACTTTGGCACACTACATTACGAAAGCCTCAATCTCATAGACGTCTTCATATATGTATATCATATATCAACATACATGTATGTACATACCGTATGTTTCACGGAAAACGCAACCGGCTCAACCGCTTATAACTTCTACAACAGGGCATAAAAATGAGTTCGCTAGCTTGTTGAAACGCTAAGAAGCCAAGCTTTCAGAATTGATAAATATTTTTATTCAAACCCTTTTCGTTTAAAAATTATGGCATGTTCAACGAGTGAAAAAAATTAACATGTTAAACGTATGGGGTTAACAAATAAAAAAATATCGTTTTTTATTATAAATTTTTAATAAATATTTTAATTATAAATATTCGAGTATGCGAAAATACCCTCATGAAAATTTTCGCATATTAAGATACGAATACGCCGTCATGAAGGGGAGAAGTGTGCCACGTAAATTTTCGCAAATAATCTACCGGCCCGGAAACTCCCAAAAGGACAACGATGTTGTTTTAGTCAAGGGCTCTTTATTTTCGCTGAATATTTTTTTTACCCATTAATTTCGTAAGTTTGACAATGACGTTCACGACAGAGCGAAGGATCTGAATAATTAAAACTTGTTAAAAGTACTTCCACTCAAGTTTTGTTATTTCGGACTGGAAAGTAAAATTTTCCGGAGTAAAACCTCCGGCTGGATATTCAATTTTGCGGCTCGTAAAAAATTTGAACAAGAGGGATCAGTGAAAAAATTATAAATAGAAATTTATTTAAATTCCAAAAATATCGGAAAAATTAACATTATGCTGGTAGGAAATCCTTGAATGTAATGTAAAGTAATAAGTAATTAACGGTATGTTTTTGATTTGTTTACCCCCATATGTTAACATGTGATTTGTTTCACGCGTTTCACTTGCCATAATTTTTAAATGGAAAGGGTTTGAATAAACACACTTACCAATTCTGAAAGCTTGACTTCTTAGCATTCCAACAAACTAGTGGTCCCATGTCTATGCCATGTTGTAGAGAAGTTATAAGAAGCTGAGCAGGTTGTGTCTTCCGGGAAACATACGGTGTACTTATAAATAAGTTATGGATGTACATATTTACCTTGCATAGGCGTAACCGATTTTTTTGTTTTTATTATAAAAATGACGAAACGGACGCAAAACGTGTCGTGGATAACGGTGCGTCGTGCATACACATAGTGCACACTAAGCATATATTTACACATATATCATGTAAATATGTACATGCCCAAGCTCCATTATTTCAGACACGGACAATTAAACACATTTTACGCTTCTTTCCAGCCTTTACAGAGTGTAAGTCATTTCTTGTAGAAGAGAAATAGAATGCAATATTGTTAACGATTTTAACTACAAGATGCAAATGCAACACAAAGAACTATTTATCAATTTTTGATGTAGAAGTAGTAGGAGACAAAAAATTTGATTGCACACGTGTTTTACAAACTGAAAGGGATATTTATCTCGGTGAATGAGAGAGATATACTGGCACGAAGATATGTTTTAAAATTAATAATTATTCCTGCTATACAGCTATACCAAGAAAATGAAGACTAAAAAGGGACGGAATGAGAAGAATATTTTCTACCTTTGTATTGCACAAATTCGCATCATACAAACAGTTTTGATGGAATAATATTTTGTAAAATATTACAGCCAACTCGGACAAGCATTATACTCATATAAATACAATTGCATGTAAGTGTTTTTATTTTTTTGTATTCTGTTGCACATGCACCCCTCCAATAATATAATTCTGCAATAATAATAATCCAATAATAATATTCTGTCTAGGATCTAGGATATGTTCCTCCCAACACACACTCGAGGGCACTTAACACAACTGATCTTTCATATACACGTGTGTAGTACCAGACGATATTTTGAATTACAATTGCAAATTGCACGAAATCTGGAGTAAATTCGTATAACATATTTTATTTTTAGACAAATTCTCCCCCTTTGAAAAGGTTATTCAACGTGTAAGCATTTTTATATACTCCAGAAATGTTGTACGCTGTACATATTGTTGTACTGACCTTCTCCCAATTTAGACTGGGAAAAATCTACCAAATAATCAAACCATGTTAAACCGTGCTACATTCAAAGTGACAGAAACGACCTTATTATTTTTTTATTCCTTGAAGCATGATTTTTGCTGCACTTACCTTCAAAAACAAAACAAAAATGTCCATCCTGTCTGAGTGCTTAACTACATTGCCACCTACAAAAAGCAGTGGAGATGGAAACTACAAAATGGAGGAAATCTCATTCCTTCCTGTACCCCAATTTTTTCACTCTCCCTCAGTAATTCTATAAGGATTCGGATTCGCCTTTTCTTTCCATTGTTTCTTCAGATGTAACACAGAGAAGAGCACAGAGGCAGTTTGTCATTTCCAAAGCGTGACCGTCTCTTCTGTGTGATATACAATGAAGTGCTTGGGCGAAAAAGAAATACATGCGTTGAGAAAAAATGTTCTTGTATCAGTGTGATAGACGCTAAAAAACAATTTCCTCTCTACTATATACACAATGCATACACATAAAAAAGAGCATTGTGACTGAGAGCAACATAAATAATGCTGCTTTTAAAACGTTATAACACGAACATCCTGAACTACATGCAGGAGGCGAATACAATAAAATAACAGGAACAGGTACAATAAGCCATTTGGAAGAATTTTAAAAAAAACTACTAGATATACGTTGTTTAATGCTTGTCATGTTCAGCCCTTCTCTTGATATCGCATGTAGCTATGTAGCAAAACAAACAATGGCAGTTTTTTTTAACTCGAAGGAAGTACGCCGTCAAGGAGGAACATTCCTCAGCGACCATATTATTACTATTTTGTGTATAAATAAACTCATCACATTCGTATTATATTCTTGCATGAAAACGACGATGGTTACAGGATAGTGTCGTCGTCCTCATCTTGTACTCGTAAGTGGGGGTGGAATACTACATGCAAACAAAATAACAAAATCGTTCTTCAAAAACACATCACCACTAAATAGCAAATGCAGATGGCTGTACATTTTGTGGAAACCACTTGGACATGGTCAGATTCTTTCATTTCCACCACTGCCCAGTCAAAACGGGAATGGTTATAGCGGTAATGCCATGGAATTGCTTTGCAGTAGCAAGGAGCGAAAATATTTAAATATTGTCAATTATACTTCTTGAACATATCCTTTAATATTTCAAGCAAACGTGTGTTTAGCTAACAGCGAAGCACTCGAGTCTAAAACCAGAGTAAATTAATCAGACTGCGCTATACGTATGGATTTATGGATCCATGCACACAAAGTATCATCAGTATACACACGCGAAAGTAGCCACAGCTAAAAAGAAGTTCCTTTTTACGTTTCACACGACATTTTTTACAACAAACCCACGAGTGTCTCATGAGACACGCATTGTAACAGTAATTAATTGCTTTTGTAATGACAAAAACATAAAATATAAATCTAATTAGTGATGCGTTGCTTGTACGAAAGCTCCAAAATTTTACTGTTTAGATAAATGCAGTATGCAGCTCTTATGAAATTTCTTCTACGTATCATGACGAAATAATTTGCTTCCAATCCTCTAGGGTTATAAGTCTTGTTCCTTCTTAGACAAACTCGAACTGATGACCTGATGAGTAACTGTAGATAAATTACTTTTGAATCAAAAATAATTAAGCCTCTGCTCCAAATCGAAAATACAGTGCAAACAAAAGTTATAGATAGCCGGCAGAGGGTTTCTCGATTTCTCATTGACGGTAGCAACCAAAGTGAACAACTGTCATCAAGGAAACGAACTCCTACAAAATGTAGTATAGCTACTAACTGCCTATGAGTTTACGCGTGGCCAAGAAAAAGTAAGTATGCATGAATAAGTAGCAGCCCACTGCTTAATTTAAGAAAAACATATTTCCACAGGATGATATAATAATATTACAGCTATAGCTGAACTTTCCCATCAGTTATAGTAGAAGTACTTCAATAGAAAAACCACTTCTACTTAATCCCTGACAAATGAACTGCTCGCAACAAAACAAATGGCAAATTACAGGGAGATAATTTCCTCATATTACTGCTATCATTATTAAGGTTAAATAAAAGGAGCATAAAAGTTTACCTGCACAGTTTTTATCCGCCACTGAAACAAAAAACCTTGCTAACTAACCTTGCTAATTGTATGTCGTTTATCTTCAATAAGCTACTTTTTTCTTTTTTGTTATGTTGTTTTTGTTCGTTCAGTATTATATTATGTGATTGTAATTTGCGATGAAGACAAAATTAAGGTTTAATCTAGCATAGTCAAAAAACGATACTGCATAAATAATACAAATATACACATATGCAAGCTTTCCTACATACAGTTACAAAATACTGACCACCGAAATAACCATTCAGTGCGATTGTGCGCTTAAAGTATTTGCACTCTCATTAAACATATCTATACATATTAAAGGACTGCAAAAGTTATGTAGCTCGTAGCGTCATTTAGTTTACCTTGTTCAGAGAATACGGTACTGATTACCCTGAAGACACTGCCGCCAGGAAAAAGCACATACATAGGTGCTCATTGTCAGTATTATTAAGATATGATTTGGAGTACTAGTATTATAGATGGGTCAGGCGCTTTATTTTGCACAACTTTATAGACATGATTTCGACGGTCCTGCTTTATATAATTTGGTAATTTTAATGCATAAAGACGTAAATTAGGCAAATCACTATAAATTTCATATACCTATTACCTATATGACTATTGGAGATATGGCAATTACAATAAATTACCCTCAAAAAAATTTTTCCACACCAAAAATCGGGTTTTGATCCTTCCCTGGTGAGTATAGAGCTCTACATTTCTGACTATTTTGACCTCTATATATTACTAGACCAGTATTTAAATTTACATTGTCACAAGTTACCCAAGTGCTTTTCCCTGAGTAGAAAAAAATCAGGGTGACCTCTGAGGTCAGCTAATTTACGCTAATGATTTTTTTTCTATAGTAAAACTGATCCGGCAGCATCAAATATAAAACACTCTTGATGCAATTAGTACTATCAAGAAAATTATTAATTTTTTCCTCAAAAATCAAAAGTTTCTCTTCATGTTTATTCAGGAAAACCCTGGTAGGATGACCCTCCTGAACTGCTTATCCCAAATATGGGTACCACAATAATCCATATGTATTGTCTATCCAAAGAAGTTCATAATTTCAACATGACAATGTAAATGTACTGATAATTTTTTGTAAAATGTGTCCACAATTTTTTTGTGATTTAGAAACTTGCAGAATGATACGATCTTACTCTCCAATCCATGGTCTCACACAAGGTCGAGTCACTTTATGTGAGACATTATATTTGGTCGATAGCTTAAGAAATGGACTTGCCAGGGAGGGTATGACTATTTTGTGTCTAGGTATGACTATTTTGAAACCAGATTAAAAAACTCAGATTAACAAACTGAGCAAATAAAGGCACCCGACCCTTCTGTAGTTTCTGACTGTACTGTGTATGCACAAGTAGAAACAGCTGCCGGCATTTAACGATACTAAAAAAATATCAACACACGAACGACCTAGTATTTTTAACAAATGCTAACTATAATTACTATCATTATATTTTTGTTGGCGGATAGGCTGATCTTAGTTTTTGCTGTTCACACACAAACAACTACACCACACACACTACAAAGTAGTTCGGGGGAATATGACAAAAGTTGGCCATAAATATATACACAATATACACGTATTTATGCTACCTATATGTATGTATACACAACATTTTTTCCCAGACACATGAACAAAAACAAGGATGCTGTTAGTTTTTCATTAAATGCACTAATATATATACAGTACGCGTAACAGAAAATTATTTTTTTTTGCTGACTGAGAAATGCTGACATAATTACCGCCATAACTTCCAACGTCACTAATACAGCGCCGGTTTGATAGGGAGAATTGGCCCAAATTTCCATGACAGACTGAATGGGACAAACATGGTACTCTATTAGTCTTTACCTATACTATACACCACTGCAGAGCAACTAAAATTTAAAATTCAACATAATTACAACGTACATCTCCCGCTAAAATTATAATCTATGTGATGAGACAAGACATCGTCGCCGCAATCTTTAAAACCATGTAATAATAACTGACAAAAACGTTGCCACAAGACGTACGCGGAACAATAATGATTCGAAATTGGAATGAATTTTAGCACCATGAAAAACCTCCTGATTTTATGTAGACGGAAAACAAATTTTTATATGAACAATCCCTGCATTAAAAGTTTTTAGGATTTCTTTAAGAATAAGTCAGTATGACTAATATGCTTATATACACGAGTAGTAAAATCAAAATAATAATGGCAAGAATCACCTACCTGACAAAGTTATCCGACCGTTGAGGCGTACACTTAAATAATATTTGTAAGCAGATGATAGATGATATACCGCACTTGTACCTGAATGGTACTGAAGACGTAAAGTAACTGAGGAGTAAATTGCTTTTCTCCGGGATCCTTTTTTGGGAACGATTTATTTAATCCGTGGTGAACCCTGGTCGAAGTGAAACTCTTGGGAACTTACTGCCAATTGTGAACAGGTGGAACCTTAGAACCTGTAAACAACAGCGTAACGAACAAAAAACTGTTTACGAATAAATTCAAAGATGATCGTATAAGAAGATAAACATTTACAACATTTAGCTTTTGGTTGTTTCCAGCTTAAAAACTTAGTTGTTGACGAACTTGATAGCTGCTATAACAGCAAACGTGTACTGTACACGAATATACGTGCAGACAGTTTGAACACTAGATGCATAATGTTTGGCGATAGTAAAATGTCAATTGGCTAAAGGTGTTGTCTGAATGGTACGCGGTACTGTATTAGCAGGTAGTAAAGCATATTAAGGGGAGAAATGCACACCTTTTCCCATGCACTTGATGAACGTTAAGTTGAGGTTTAACAAATATGTGTACATGTCGTTGTACCCTCGTCAAACGTGAAGCGGTATATACACACTGCAACGATACAAGTAACAACTTCTGCACACATCACCCATACGCACACCAAAAGTCGTGTGCATTCGTTTATTTAGTGTGTATTTGAATTTTTAATAATACAAAATCTGAGACGAAAATCACAATATTAACACAACCAAAATTAAGTTTAAAGACAGGCTTTGTTTGAACGCCTCTTGAGCACCACCTCCAAGCACCTGCCTTTACACCTGTATGCAACTTCAAAAAATGAGTCTTTGTCCTGTGCGTGCATAGTGTATACTGTATACGCATGTGAGAACTGAGCCGTTGCTTGTTGCATTACAGCGAGGATTTATGTACGGATATTCTCTCCCCTCCTCAAATCCTTCGTACTACTCTCGGGACAATCTACTGCTGCATATTGTTATACAAGAACAAGCAGGAGATGCACACACACAAGTACTGTATCATGATAAGAGCCAAAGCCCCCGAAGGCACTCACTTAACTATGACTATGAGCAATAACCAAAACGGCAAAAAGGCAATAGCACCTCACCGCAGACACTGCAAAAAAGAAAACGTTAAGTAATATTTTGTCATTTCCATACAAAAACACTATAATCAAGAACGTGTATTCATAACATCAGAACCGGCATTTGTTATAAACGATGCATACATCAAATTCATACGTTACAAAAATCATGTTCTATGTAATTTCACAGATGTAAAGCACTTATACCATTGATCCTGCACTCCAGTACTCACGAAAGCTTCCAGGAGGAAATAACAAACACTGTAAGTCAGTCTTCAATCATATTTAATCTTCTGTTACGGATGACGAGTGTTGTGTTTGGGAAATCGGTACACAAAATATCAAAAAAAGGATGCCTTGGTGTCAGGAGTATAGAATTTACTTTAACATGTTTTTTTTTTTATCCTTGAGTGTAAACTGTTTACCCGAATATGCTTTTACGTTTACGTTGTACTTGTTTATCATGCTGTTTGAAACAATAAACAAGGCCAAATTCTTCCTTCTTTTTTTGCGAGGTATAAAATTCCTAGATTAAAAAAATCTTGTTTGAATAAATAATTCATTCAACGGCCGACAAAGCCGAAGCTAAATACATATCCACTACAGATATGTATTTAGTTTTTACAGAACAGAAGCACAACAATATTATGTACAAGAAATCTTGTTCACATAGGAAATTTTATGTGCAAATATACAGATAGAGATTTAAAATGGGTTGAGCATTATGCCAGCTAGTTTAAAAGTTACCGATAGCTACAGATAGGTAAACCTATACTATACATGACTGCTTGCCAGCGCAATTTGAATCCACTTACAAATATTACCGAATCCGATAATACACAATATTTTCTCGATATTATTACTTAGCTCAAATAATCCGTCGAAGAATAGTCCATCAACACTACTGAAAACTGGAACATATTTGAAGGTTTAAAAAATAAAAATGTGTAGATGAGGCATACAAGTATTTATTCCATAGGACAGACGTTGGAAGGTATCAGTATGGTCAGTTCACTTTTTATTTTTATGGCGCTAAATTCTTTTTAATTTTTTACATATCCCGGTTTGTTTCGTATAAATGACAAATGACATCATGCCAGCGAGACAGGAGGACAGGACCAAAAACTAAAATTATAATGATTGTTGACTCAAATACTGTCTAGTTGTGCAGCGTAGACATTAACGCATGGAGCCTTAGAACTTTTGGTCAATTTTTTAATGCCTAAAAAAATGTCCTCTACTTTTCATAAATACCTATGTTGGAACAGTTCAAATAATTCCATAATTGCTTCAATTATTAAGTATTACTGTCATCAGTGCTAATATTTCTAGCACACACGGCAACTGAAGGTTTTCTAATGTGACAATTATGGAAGGTCTCACCAGCAAAAGAAAAAGTTCCACGGTTTAGTGACTAATAAAGCAATAAATAGTTTACTAATACAGAATAAACAGTACGCGCTGTCAAAGTGTACGAATGATGATTCCCAATGAGTTTTGCAAGAATTGTTCCAATAAAACAGAAACTCCGGGATCCATGCTAACCAGCGGCCACTGTGGCGCGTATCCCGTTAATGGACCGTTCCGTCAGGTTGCCTCAATCCATGTTATAATATTAGGAAAATTTCGGCTGCACATTAAACGTTTGTTATTGGCTTCCATTTTTCTTATATATGTACATGTATCCGTACTCCAGCAGTGTTTTGGTGGGAAGCGCAGGTTATCGCCTCCTGCTGCTATCCCTTCTTACTATTCTAACTACAATTGAATTTGTGTCGCTTTCTGTTATTGAGCTACTCAAGACCTGGGTATCATCTGCCACGGCCAACTTGCTGAGACTGTTTTTCATAATTAAACAGTCCTCTCAAACTGGTAAATACAAGCCAAAAAACACCCATACCAACCTTGGGTATGGCCGACTTTGACTATGCAGCTTCTAGTGTTTCCAGAAATTCATTTGCAGCAATTGGTCCTGACACATTTTAAAATGTATTATACGTATATACATAAATACTAATGGGAGGGCTTAATAAAATGTTTACAATTGATACATTAATAAAAATGTACATGGTATGTACATACAGGAGTAATTTAAAAGTTCATTAATTCAAAACTGTAACAACTGTATCGTAATCATAATTATACCATTCATGAACACATTCGGCGGCCTTAATATCCACAACAACCTCTTACATTACATGAAATAACGTCATCCATCGCTCCACACGGAATGTAGCATGATTTACTTGTTATGCATAATGTTCCAGCATTAAGTTGCATTGTGAATCGAAAAATGGAATATGTGCTTGTGTGGTTAAATATTAAATATGTAAGTTTTTGCGTTGTGTGTATAATTTTAATAACGCGAAGCCACAAACAATAGTAATAATGGTGCGCTTTAAAGCAAAAGGACAAGTAAAAGGTCATCGCAGATATTATTATAATTAAAGACCATGCAGACAGACTTCACCATTACCCATTCGTACCACATAAATGGGTCAGAGTCAGAGTCACTCACAACAGTTAATAGCATCTTCATAGCTACCAAACTACCAAATGTATGTATTTATAAATAAATGAAACTTTTTACCTGTCTCTAATCCCATACAGATTGCCAATTTGGGCTCTCATTTGGCTCACCCGATCCACTGCTTTCGAAAAGATCGAAGAAAAAATCGACGGAGTCTATAGCTTGCTTTGTTGATTGTTGGTTGCGGTAAATTGATTGATAGCGAATATTATAGAAACGCTCAATATTAATGCATTATTTACATGCACAGTATACAACAAAACACATTGTACACAGCCGAACATGCCGGTTCATACATGTACATAAACTTTATTAATATTAGTAGCAAAAGAAGCTCCCAGAGAAACTGTTACTATTTGTTACGACTGAAGACACACTGGGGTAAGTATAGATTTAGGGGCAAAGTCAACATTCCTTTATCACATATACAATTTATAAACGAATCTTCAGTCACAAACCATTCAGTGAACCACCCTGTAGAACTGTAGATTAAGCTATCCACGAACACGAAAAATGTGAATAGGTATTTATTCTATTTATGTACAGAAATGTAAATTGCAGTACCGTCACTGAAGTCCAAATATATGTACATACATATGACATAAGCTCTATCTACACTCACGTAATTTTAAAACTTGCTTTGATAATGAATGTTATGATTATGACACCGCAAAATGACAACGTTCCTCGGACGAACCTTGCAATAAAGTATGGCCTGTCCTCGTTTCCCATCCAAATGTTGATATTGGAGGGAATGTTTTGTGGCTGAACGGAAATGTGAAGACCGGAAATGCTGCTTCTTCGATCCGTAACAAACCTCCAGGTGTTGTCAACTCAATTTTCTTCGAGTATACAGCCTTTCTGAGGCCATAGGGAGCAACGCGGGCAGAATGGCCAAGTGATTGGGCTGATGAAAAAAAAATTGGTAAAACGCGAAGGTAGGAAGGATGATTATAAAATATGAAGTTTAATTTATATTTATTTATAATCACTGCATGATCCGCGAAAAAAAATCAGCTGTATACGAATAGAAGGACTTGTAGAATGATGGGCTGAAGTGGAGAATAATTTAGTTAATTGGGAATGTGACACGAGCGGACGGATGATGATGCTGGGCTCAATCTTGAGAGTTGTGATGGAGAGGAAATGACGAGAGCGGAGTGAATTCTTGTCCAACAATGACTGACGACTGGATAAACGATAAAAGGACTGCAACTGGCTCCCATCTCCCCACAATTCCCACTTATCCCTATCCCACTCCCACCAGTCCAACTATGAACTATGAAAAATGAAAGAAAAGAGAGAAAAGAGAGAAGAGAGAGAGAGACTGCAGAAGTGCAGAATATAAAGAGCGGCATCCACCATCCACCAATTCTTCGCGCTCCATTCCATCTCGATCTCCCCCGAACGAACTTCTACTCTATATTATATTATATTACATTATATTATATACTTTTACTACGTAAGAGTATAGCTCCCGTTCAACAACAAGCCGGCATAATCTCATACTGCCTTAAACTTCAAAAACAGCCACTAATAAATCCCTATAGACTATAGATTTCAGTTTACTCTCCATTTTATAGTTTATTTTATTATAATTATAAGCCATTCTTTATACAGCATGCTCGTGCTCATTCTCTCTTTAATATGCGCTGATTTATTTAAATATATGAAGCGAAAACCATGGGGCGATGCGAAAATTTTCAGAATAGTGAATAGCCACATTTTTTACCGTTCAAAACTCGCATATGCATCCTTGCAATTTGCAAATAGTCACATCGTTCTACAAATTTTCGAAAATCCAGTGTTGTGAGTTTTAATCGGGTCGGGATTTTGATAACTTGATTTCAGCTGACTTTCTTTTAGTCCACTTTCCCGCGACGTGGTGTGCGTGGATCATTGGCTGGGTAGATAGAGGCGTAAATGAATATCACTTGTCAACACCCCCGGAGGGGTACTGCCCAAACCCTATCCTTTTAATACATTCGTATTGGTGTACAGGTGTATTCCCTGGGACCACTCCGTCCCTAATTAAACCTGACCTGAGGCCAGTCGCTGGACTCCGTTCGCTGGACGCAAGCTCACGGAGTGATCCCAGGGAGTCCACCAATGTATTAGAAGGATAGGGTTTGGGCAATATCCCTCCGGGGGTGATAACAAGTGATATCATTTACTCCACTACCCCGCAAATCATCCACGCACACCTGCCAGCTTGTCACTGAAATCTCTATTTCGCCATACTAAACATACAAAACATTTTTCTTTGATTTTCGAGCAGGTTTGACTCTGTACTTAGCCTTTATATATTCTTTGCGTGAGAATCCTAAATATCTGTATACATTTTTAGACTGAGACAACGAATCCGAATGTAGCCCATTTCCGATTTACTTCCAAGTTTGGCTACCGGCAACTTTTTATTGAACCATCTCTGTTTACTGACCTATAACAGGTCACACAGTGACTCGACCGGAAATGCAAGGGGATTGTCGCTATGTATTATTGTGCTGATGATTAATTTTTTGACGACCACCGCAGACACGGTGCTCCGCAAGATATGCAGGAGTTTAGCGTCACCACGGAAAACCAAATAGTGTAACCCTTACACGAAACAGCTCTCTGTCCAGTGAGATGATTGGGACCATTCCCTTTTAAGACAATAAGTATATATTACGTTGTCAGCCAATTTTAAAACTACTGAAGAGAACCTCCAGTAGTTTTACATACATATAGGTATGCATAAAGAAAATGAGTATGTACATATATATGTACCAAAATTATATGTATCCATGGGAAACGTAGGGACTTGGGATGCGCAATAAACACTTACTACTACGACTACCGCATTACGTTGGTCTGACTGCAAAAACGGCTTCTCCTGGTAACTAGTGCGTACTTAATTAATCATCGTTTCGACTGATTAAGAGTAACGATGAACACTGTACTTAATCAAAATTTTTTTGCAACCTGCAGCGCTCATCTATAAAGGCCCGTGTCCGATTCTCAACTCAAACTCTTAAGAATAACCAACTCTCATTGCCAGTGGTCCTTAATTGTCCAGCCATATAGGGTAGGCTCAATTGATGGTTTTAGTATTTAGCAGAAATGTGTAGTTAAATAATCAAAATTTGTAGTTTCTGCAAACAATTAGTTGAAAACAGGCAGCGTCAAAATAGCGTTGTGATAGTGTGCGTGAAACAATGACTAATTAGTCTACGACTATGAGCATTATTTAAGCGAATCGAATTTAAACCACCTCGGAGCTACACGGTTATGTGTCTCGTATGTTCCATGGTAAAAAAGTATCACATGGATGAACAGAGAAGTGTGTGTGTGAATAAAAGTAATAAATTGTAGGAGAGAGATGAGTTCGTAAAAAATGGGTTGTAGTTGTAGCTCTCTTGGACGGGGGTAGCCGACGGCAAGGAAACGGAAAAGGATGTGAAGGCATTTTTTCTCCTGGAAATCCACAACATATGGATTGCTGGAAACTTGTTCAGCTTCCAGAAGAGACTCGAGTAAAACCTTACAAGATGCTCTCTTTCTCCATGCGATAAGTGAATTAGGCTGCTTGGACACGATAGCAGGATGTGAATGTATAGGTAGGAAGTAGGAAGGTATAAATATAAAGTATAGAAAAGGTATAAAAAGGTTGGAAGCCGTATGACCATCACGAATCAGTCTCAATTATGCTTCTTCTCCCTTCCAATTCACGGAGATGTGGACGTGTGTTTGAGTGTTTGAAATGAAGGAGCAGCGAGGAGTTGTAAGTTGTAAATAAATGGATGTTGATTGTTGATCGGTAGTCAATAATAATAATTCCCTGCAAGGCTACATTCATTGAGAAAGGGAGAGATTTCAGTGGGAAGTGGCAACCTGTACGACTTTTTCCCTGCTGCAGTGCAGCTCCTGCTCCATCCCAGTAGCCCAATACAGAGTGTTGATGTGGAGTGCTCTCTTGTATTTACATTAAACCGTCCATTGACCATTGGTCCATTCCACATCTCTCATCTCTCTCTCTCTCTGTCCTCTCTGTTCTACTCTCTCTTCAGCTCTTTCCGCTCTCTCCATTGTTGCATACACCGGAATCTATAGTTTTTTTTAACTCTCCACCTCCAACAATATTCTTGTCCTACATCAAATAATCAAACCTCCCCCGCCCTTGCCTCTCTCTTTAATTTTTAAACTGGCGGGGCCCTTCGTTTTTTTTCTTCGAACAAACCGTATGGGGAAAATACCTTCATTTCACTTCCTCTCTCACCTGGACACGCCATGCCATATACTTTTGTATTCAACCAACTGAGCATACAATCTTGATTCTTCGTTTCGTACCTGTAACAGTGCGTAGTAGTACAGAGCGGAGACAGACGAGTTTTGTTGTGTTATTGTTGTAAGTACCTACTACTACTACCTACCTACCATTGTCATTATTTCCCAGTTTGATGAGCTGATTAATCGGGAAAGAGTGTTTGGAAAAGGGTATCGCGTTTGTTAGGATTAGGAGTAGTGGGAGTGTGAGTGTGTGAGATTGAGAAGAGTATGGCATCATGTTTGGGCAGTCATTCCGGGGCTGAGCAGGTCATTCGTTGTCAGAACATCCTCGTCTACGCACTACTCCTGGCCTTCAGTCCACATCTCACTTCCGCCAGTCCCCTCAATTTCTTCAGCTCCAAACCTTTGTATGGACCCGAGGACAAAGTTTTTCTCCTCAATGCCACCACGATACGAGAACACATCTTCAATTCCGAGAAGGGTAAGTCATAATTCTCCTCCTGACCTACATTCACTTGATTCTGTAGTCATTTGGAGGAGATACGGATTGTTTTCTATCAGTTGATCTGTTTCTATTGAACGATCTGTTCCTATTGAAAATGGAATGTTTGCTCATGTTGGTATTGTGTTACGCCGGATCATTCCTGGAGAAAGTTAATCCGTTCTGATCTTCAACTATGGATTGTAACGTCACACCACACTTGGCGCAAAGATGATTTATTTCTAATTGTATTCTCCACTTTTATTCTTTATCAATTTATCACAGTGTGGTTGGTGGAGTTTTTCAGCAGCTGGTGTGGGCACTGCGTCAACTTTGCTCCCAGATGGATTAAATTTGCTGACGATTTGTACGGTAAGTTATCCTTGTACTGTAAGTTTCAAATAATGTAGAATTTGGATTAGTAACCTTCCGATGCAAACATGGAGGTTAATTATATATAGATTTTGTAATCATAAAGGCTATATTTTATGGAAGGAATGTTCGTCTTATTCCCAAGGGGTAGCACTTATACTATTTGTACAAAATCTTGTATTTAACGTTGTCTCAAGTTTTGCATTACTCAGTGTATTCAAAGGTGAAGACTGAGTCACACTGAGACACAAAATCTCAGTGATCTTCATGATCTTATTTCGTTTCAATCTGGTTCCTTTGGTTATGTAAGAGTGAGACCTGTGGTTATTCTCCGGAGAATCAATGATTTCGAAATCATACCTATATCAACCAGTATTTGTTGTTTGTAGACTGGAGAGAAGTGGCTGTGGTAGCAGCCATTGATTGTGCCGATGAAAATAACACTCCGACATGTAGAGAATTCAACATTATGGGTTATCCCACTATACGCTTGTTTCCCCCGGGATCACCTCCTCTAGTCGTAAGTTTTGTATGTAGTTTCTAAATGTAACATTTTGATGTCTTCAGCCAAAATCGGAATATATAAACCCAGACAATGAAGGTTGTACATAAGTTCTACATTAATCATTCTACATTAATCACGATAATGAATGTAGACTTTGACTATATTCGAAGGAATAATGTATTTAGTGTTTATACGAATGTATTTACTAAATCCAAATATAACTATATGTATACTTGAACGTGCTAGTGATTAGACAACTCAAATTTATTTATACTTTATACACTCTTTATCCCTCAGGAAGCATCGGAAAGAGAAAAAACTAAAGGCATCGACAAATCGGTGAATAAAGGCCTGGATGTGCAAAAGACTGAGTCTATGGAAAAACTCAAGCGGAATTTTATTGACGATCTTGCTAAGTATTACCCAAATCTTCTTAATGCGTCCCATCACAAAGGCTCTTCATTCACGGAGCTTTGGACAAAAACAGAATTTCGCTACGGAATCTATCCAACGTTTTTGCTCGTAATTTACGAAAGTGATTCTTCCCACGTCGGTCAGGAAGTAGCGCTGAAACTGAGCAAGTACAAGGCTATTAAAGTATATAGATTTAATTCCAAAAATCCAGTCTATTCTCAACTAGAACTCGAAGGCTGGCCTGCTGCAGGGTATATAGCTGATGATGGCACCTCTGGATCAATTTCTCTGGGAAATGATAATATTATTGACGTATTGGTTAACTCAGCGGTATCCCTTGCACATATTCCGTTAGTAATGTTGTTTTATGTTCAAGATTCTATTCTTGTCCTGAGTTCTAGCAGTAACAGGTTTTAATTCCTGTTTGATGTTTCCGCAGTAAATCTGAACTTCCTCTAGCCGGGATAAAACAAGATCTGGAAGGCCCTCCAGAAGAAGTTCACGCCAATGATGATTCTGTTATTGCTTCTTCAAGGGATGTGGTTAGCATGGATGACCTTTTGCATGCTATCCGTGATCTTCTGCACAAAGAGTTAGGTCTTGTCAGAGTTTTTACTCGGCAGCAAATGCAGTCTCTGAAAGCCTTAGTCCATGTACTAAACGTGTTGTTTCCAGCTGATAGACGAGAAGTTAAAATTTTCTTCGAAAAGCTGGACGAATGGCTGCTATCCAAAACTGAAGTTGAGGTAATAACAGTGGATTTTTTTCAGGAAAGGTTATCAAGTTACAGTCAGATTATAATTAAATTGTTAATCTATCACAACGCTGTAGAGTTCGGAGTTTTTGGCCAAACTGGAACAGCTAGAGTTAGAACTTCATCCTTGGGATATTGATCTTTCCCGTTGGGATGAATGTCAAGGAACTGTCGCAGGTGAAAACAGCCAGAAAATCTTCAAGAAAAGAGTTAATCGTGAATAGGTGTAAATGTAGCTTAATTCTAACAATATCTCATCATTACAATATTCTCGTTTCAGGTCGACGGGGCTATACTTGCGGTTTGTGGAGACTCTTTCACACATTAACGATTGTCGGAGTTCAAAAGAATACAAACTTGAAGGTGCTGGAAGCCATTTACGGATTCGTGAGAGAGTTCTTTGGCTGCCGAGAATGCAAAGAACATTTTGCAAGTATGGTTCACAGAGATAAAATCTTATCTGTAGATTCCATCATGACTCAAGCCTTATGGTTATGGAAGGCTCACAACGAAGTGAATTTGAGGTTCGTATAGTTTGATTTATGCACATAAGTAGTATTTCTGTCCTGATTTAGCAGGTGTGTCTTACTACTTTGTATGTGCTCTTGTCTACAGGCTTAAAGGTGCTCCTAGTGAAGATCCTGGTTTTCCTAAGCAGAAATACCCCAGCAAAGTTCAATGTTCGGAGTGCTACGAATCTGCTGGGAATAACGGTGACGGCCCGTTTGATGAGGGAAAAGTGATGGAATATCTGCTAAAGATTTATTCTCATCCTCAGAGGTCTGCCGTCCCTCATGTAGCGGGAAACGATCTACTGGACCAACAACTACTTCCTCAAACCAATGCCGGCGGAAAATCAGCAGGAGCATCTTCTTCCGCACTCATGTCTGAACAAGTCGTAAAACATAATTATAAAAATATTAATAGCAGTAATCACGCAAAAGCACGAACGAGTAGTTGGTTCGGTTTTTTCAGTATAGCTGACATTGGACTATTCATGATTGTTTATTTAAGTGTTGCCTTCCTACTACTTCTTGGCTACGTGCATTTCAAAATGGTTGGAAGACGACGATTTAGTCCAGCATTACTAGTACGAAAAATGTGTACCCAGTCAATCGTCTAAAATGTCGGCCATACACAAGCGTAATTTTTCAATATTTCTATTGTTGCGCTTCACTTACTGGTATGTACGATAACACCGGTTTATTTGCTGAGGAATTTTAACATTACCAACTACTAACGTCACTGTCTTGGTTCTGCTGCAACTAGAGTTTTGCAACCGCTCCATTGCATTATATGTTTATACATCTGCCCTGGTTGCTAGCTTTGCGTTGGGTTAACCTTTTGTAAATTTGCAACTAAGCCTTCTTGTAGAAGCGTGGTGTATTTAATTTAAACTGTGGTCACATGAATCCTGCAACGTACACATATTTATTAAGACTTCATTCCTACGTACTTCGTTTATACTTATATATTATATTGATTTAAAAAAGGTGACTTACCAACGTGATAATTTACTGCAGATCAATCATTAATAATGTGTAGAGTATTAATATTTTCTATTTTATTGTTTTTCCGATATTCTCTGCCGATTAGATTCCAAATTCTACCATCATGTATACTGTTAAGGAAAGCTGTGTTTTTAAACGTCTATATTTTTTTATTATTAGTGACTGTTGACGTTACCCTGCCTAGTCTGACCAAGTCAGAACTAATTTTCATAAAAGCAGGCGAATATGTGAGCATTTGTTTACAAGCTGGTGAAACCAATGCATTTTACTGTGTGCAGTAACACAATTGTAACGTAACTGTAGTCTTAAAACTGCGCTATTTAATCGCTATATTTAATGCAAACTTGTTATTGTTTTCGTCACACGAATGACTTGATTTTTGTTCACAATGTAGTTTGTAATATAACAATATCAATTGCTATTGTATGTGTGGTTTGTGGATATGCGTCAGTAGTGCTACTGGCAGCCCCATTTACATTATATCATTCATCTACTGTGAAATGTAAACAATCATTGACATGGGTGCAAAACTTTCACCTTTATATGCATTTTATATTTTATATATACTTGTAGAGAACCCGATGGTTATATTATCCAAAGAGCAATCTGATGAAAGCCAAATCTCATCCCAAGTCAGGTGGCTGGATAAAAATGGTAAAACTTGTAAAATATTTTCGGTCAGGAAGAACCCGATGAAGGTGCACTCCTAGAAATGTTCTGCATAAAAAAAGAAATTTGTAAAACTAATTCAATGTGTGACGCTTCTAAATGGTTGTTTGTATTGATGATTTACCCTGGTTGTACACGGAGATTGTACTGTTGGTTTAATCCCTCGTTTGTGTAAACCTAAAGTAAAATAATCGCTAGTTTTGGTAGCCGCTTATGATATTATGAATGCTAGATATAAATACTAAATATCACCTAATTTTTAGTCACTTGTGCTTCTAAATGTTCAACTTTATAGTGATCCCTTTGCAAACGTCAAATGTAACAGTAAAGTCATTCACAACTAAATCGTTTTGAGGGGAAAACTGTATTACTGTATATACTCGCATGCGAGGCGATACATAAACTGTGATACTAATTTGGGATAGTTCAATAGGGAAGCAGTGTGGTGTTTATCACACCTGTTAATTACCTCGATGTATGTAACTATGCATAATGTGAAACAAAGTCATTTTGAGACTAATTCTTACGGTTTGCAAGTGCCACTAATTGATGATGCTGGTAGCTGCAATTCTATCAGTATAACTTCGGCGTGTAACTACAAAACAACAACTTTTGTTACTCATTACATTACCAATAATTTGTTATACCCTCTTTCTTCATGTAAACTAGTGAACAAGTTCACTTTCTAACAAATTGACTTTGTCAGTGTTTCCAATACAAATAACTAATTTGTAACGAAATTTGGATTGAAATATACAAATGTAAATGATATTAAATTTCATTGTGAAATGAAGTCAATAACAATGATTATATATTTTGTTAGAATATAATATAGGACACGAGTAAATGATTTTAACCAAAAATGCTATTAAAATGAAAGGAATAGTGGAAAAACGAAAATTGGGTTTATTATTTGCATAATAATGTAGGTAAGCGATATTGCTGCTACAATATATTGCTTTCATACATAAATGTAAGTACCTACTAATAAGCAGTAAACATAATCTTAAATACTTCTGCTGCGTAATTCTAAGAGTAATAATATATGTATGAATATTAATTTCGTGTGAGAAAATTATCTACTCCTCCCGACACACATCCAAAACTCTTGCCGACGGTTCAGAAATGTCGCCACACCATTTTGGAAGCCAGAAGTGAGGGATGACATGACTTGTTTTGCCAAAGTAACTGTCGAAAGTCTTCCGGTAGAAAAGAGATTCGTAACTGACTGGCGGGACATGCTCGTATTTTTCCAAACTAGCCTGCAATTCCTCCTCACTGTATAAATTCTGAGCATTTTCCCCGCAGATTTGAAACCAGGATTTTTCCTTTTTGGAGACTCCGTCAGAAAAGGCACACTTCGCCCGGAGACGCACATCCTCAGGGATGACATCAGCACCTTGGAATGCCCGCCGAAGCAACCACTTCTCAACGCCTTGTACAGGTACTCGCAGTCGACAGTCAAGCTTCAAGTACAGGTCAATGAACTTGAGAGAAAGGAATGGGCAGCGGGCCTCTAAGCCATGATGAGCAACCCCTCTGTCGGCCCGGAGGACGTCGTAGTAGCTGATCTCTTTGAGCAGTCTGCAATTCTCACTGTGGGACTCCTCGGGAGTAGGCGCTTTGTGAAAGTACATGTAGCCCGAACAAATCTCGTCTGAGCCGTCTCCAATGAGCAGTACAATGATATCCGTGAGCTCTGCAATCTTCTTCACCACCAAGTACTGACCCACTGATGCCCGGACCGTTGTTATGTCGTAGGAACCGATCGCGTGAATAACATCCTTAATCGCTCCCAAAAACTCTTCTGTCGTCAACTCGAAATGAGTGTGCTCCGTCCCACAGTAGTCAGCCACTTGCTGGGCGTAAGGGCCGTCTGTACCGCCGGGCATCCCGATCGAAAATGTCCGAAGTTTCTTGCCCCCATTTTCTCGGAGATATTTAGCTGCAATTCCTACGACAAGGGAAGAATCCAAGCCACCGGAGAGTAGAGCTCCAACCGGGCGGTCGGATGCCAGCATTCCAATCACGGCTTGCTCCAGCGTTTTTCTCACCTGTGCAAAAATAAAGATCTCTGTAATGCAAGCTAATTGTACATACGCATGTGAATGCGATACGCACACAAGTATCCGCATAATCTTGCATTAAATGATAACAACTATTAGTACGCTGTACCTTCTCGCACACTTTGTCCAGGTAGTCAGGATCAAATACGTTGACGGAAGGCACCTCCAAAAAGGGAGGGATGGTATCAAAGTTGTAGTAGGTTTTGAAAACCTCCTTCATTCTGAAGGCCGAGCCCCCGTTCATGGCGAAATCCACGCGCATGTAGGTCCCAGGAGGAAACAAGCGTATGCTGGACTGGTCCACAACCGGCACAATAGCCTGCAGCTCTGAGGAAAAGCAGAGGGAGTTTTCATCCTGTCCAATAAACAACGGTCTCACTCCAGTGGGGTCATGACCTGCGTAAAATGTCATGCTTTTGTTCGGCAGATCTATATCCAGAATGGTGAAAGCGAATTCTCCATCCTTGATGTCGTCAATGAGTGTGTCTATGCCGTACTCGCGATAGATCAGTGGGATGATCTCACAGTCGGAACGAGATGACAGTTTGAAGTTATACTTTTGCTTCAGTCGCTTATAGCTGTAGATTTCCCCGTTGCAGAGAGCATAAATCGTTCGGCCTCTCCACTCGCACACAAAGGGTTGGTCGCCGTTCGTGCTCTTGTCCATCACGGCTAGGCGATGGAAGCCCAGAAAGAATGGGACGAGGAGATCAAACTCGGTGAAGTCCGACCGGTCTGGCCCGCGATGCTTGAGCTTGCTAAACGCCGAGTACAGTTGACACTTGAGGTCATCTGAGAGATGCTTTCGGTTTTTTAAAATGTAGCCCCAAATCCCGCACATTTTTCTGATTTTTGTACGTCTTTATTCTTTGACTTTGTCTTCTGGTTTTGTTTCCGGGTAAATAATTGCGTTCAGGAACTCTGTGACAGAATTTAAATAGTTGGACAACAGTATCTTCAGGAATTAGCCTAATTAATTTTTCCAAAACTGTACTTTCTTTTTCTGTTCACAATCAAGCATTTAAAAGGACAAACTGGAGTGAGAAAACAAGTTATGTGAGTGTGTGGCAGGAACAAAGGGAGAGTTCTGGGACGAGATTGCCTCAAGGAAATGCCAGTGGTAAATGAGTGCGGTGCTCAATTGTCACTTTTCCTAATATAGTATCGTCCAAAAATTTTCCATGGAAAAAAAAATCAATAGCTTGTCATAAAATAATCTTGTAATAAAATCATCGCCGGTCCTCGCTCTCCCTCGCTCTCTCTCTCACTTCTCTCTTCCTCCTCTCTTTGAATAACCCCTGAAGAAGAGGATGTGAAGAAAAAGAAAAGCGTAGTATGCACACACATGAAGGAATAACTTGTATACGTAATAAATAATTGACATGTTATTACAGAGCTAGTGAACCGCTCGGACTTTGACACTTTGCTCTCCGTCAGTAATCTTTTAAGCTAATCGTTGTCTCTCCTTTTAATGTTTCTCCTATCAATACCCACTCATGACATTTTAGTAGGTATGCATCAATTGACACACAAATGTCTTGCTCATACAGGAGAAAAAAAATTAATTAATGGATAACGACATGTATTAATAAGTTGTATACAGTTGATGAAAGGGATGCTTACCCGGTATTATCGCTCTCGTGTCAACAGTACTCCAACTGTTACGAAGTTTGCAGAAAAAGCCTCTTCGCGTACACACTCCTTGATTACGTCTGCTAATCCTTTGGATTTTCTTTTCCGGAAAAGATGACTTGTAATGACCTGAAAACCTTACTGAACCCGGGTGTTGCGACGGCTTCTTCCCACGTCAGACTATCGGCATAGGAAATGATGTGGAGTTTTACCGGATTTTCCTCTCTCCTTCTGTCTGGACAGATTCTATCTTTGTGTTACGGGCCGTATTACATTCCATGTACTTACTTATGTGTACGAAGAAAATTGATTTTTTTCCTTTTGTATGTGTCTCTGTACATACTCGGAGCACTACAGGCTGTGTATGGTTTTTTCCCCTCTTATTTCCACGGCGTTTCAAAGGGAGGAGAGTAAAAATAAGTACCTCGTCTCATCGTCTGTTTCTTTCCCTTTTGCCTTTTCCACTTTTCCCTGCCATGTGTGGGGGAGAAACCGTGGACTCGTCAGAGCTGTGGGAGAGAAAACCGCACTCTCCGTCTCCTGTTCACTAAGTCATCACATGTTCTCTGACTTACTTTTTTCTAGTTTTTATAATTATACATATTAGTTCCCTTTTTCCCCCTAAATAATATCCGAGCTTAAAATTCCAAAGCTTTAAAAAATCATCTGTATGCTTCATACATGATAAAATGCTCCCAATTCAAAACTGTTTTTTTCCACCATGAATGCACGTTTCCCCAGTCTGGGCGTATAAGTTTTTTAATAGATATTTTTATAACCCACCCAGTCTTTCTTGTAATAAAGCCTTTGTTAGACTTGTTTTTTCTACCGTCTACAATTTTTTATTTGCCAGTTTCAATATCATGTTATTAACGAAATTTATTCTCCTCTCGTTTTACAACTTTCATTCGCTGCACTCGTGGCTCGGCGAACAAGTTGCATTTCAGTGCTCTTGCCACAACTTTTTTTGCGCTGGTTTTATATATTATACACGTGAGGTTTTCTCAACACTGGAAATTTGCATGAGTAAAGAGCACGTTACATCGTTACAATTTTAATGAGTTTCGGGAAAGAATTTGAATGAATGAACCATTCTCCAGTACAAAAAAGTCTGACGTTGCAAAAAAAAAAAAAAAAACGTGGCATCTGCGGCTGTTAGTGTGCATTTCAGGAACAAATAGGTGATACAAGCTTGTCAGACAAGGAAAAATGCTCTTTAAATCCGACATTACTTATGTGTGTGCATAGTACTGCACACGGTCTTTCAGCGCTCATTTGGTTTTGATAAGAATTGTATGTTGTATCCTTTGCAAATGACATTTAAATACAACATACGTGAGAATGTTTCGCCATGCCTGCAATAGCTAATTATCACTCACGAGCTTAAACTCATGCGTGATGATTATAGCAGGTATGAATTATCCTCTTTTGACAGCATTTCCTTTCTCCCTACGACCATTCTTATACATTTACATTACTTACATTAAAAAAGAAACTTTGTGTGTAAAACTTCCTCATTGTATGGGATAAATGGCAGCAACCACTAAATTCTAATGATTGGTCATGGTAATCGTTCTTCCGTGACTAAAACACTCCATTTGGGATGATAACCTTTTGCCATACTAAAGTACGTAGATTCTTCAGGCAGAGTGTACATTCCGCGCCCTAATCTTTCCAGTATTAAGCGAGTGGGTTTCTAATAAAGAGAGATCATCTTCTCGGTTTTTTTTTAATATTAGAACTTTGTGTCGAAGAATTTGAGGTAGGTAACTATATCATGTGATTCATTCATTAATATAATGCATGTCAAATGACAGACGTCTTTAATTTTTTCCTTAAACGCAATTATTTCTCTCAGGAGTGCTCCATAAATGAAAAGGTCTAGAAGGAGAACATGTTTCAGGATCTTCATTTGTTGTATAACTTGCGGAGGAATGAATGAAGCAATATTTATCATTTTTATTCTTATCAGATATCCGAAAAAACTACGCCGCTCATTCTATAATTTTTCCCAGCCGAATTGTTTTTGCCATTTTTCATGAGGAAAATGCGCTTCTTTGCATTTTGTTTGGATGTGACATTGTATGTTTACACTGGTGATAACAAATTCAAATGAAGGAAGATGACGATCTTTTTATTGTAATCTCCTGATAAAGAAAAACATCTACATGTAAATACGCGTCAAACGTGTCTGTAGGCGTTTGTATTAGCGCCATTAGGAAATTGTTTACGCATCAGTTGCACGCTTGCAAGAGGATTTTTCAGGGAAAATTTGTACTACACGAATACTGTCTGGTAGACTTTGCGGTATCACTTCACCACAGACTGATATTGCTGCAATATCTGCCCTTGTCACTACATCTTATCACAGGAAATCCATATCAAGGAATGTACCATCACCTTTTTGGTTAATGTTTGTCTGCTTGTTTTTTTAAATACCGTACTGATTTTGAAAGTCGAAAATCCCAATGTCTTTGTCCCTGTAAACATGAGACCTCTAAATAATGACTGAAGAGATTGAATACCAAGGGGCTACCAGAGACTAGACATAGGTATATTTGTACATTCATTATTACACATGCAGTCTTGCATATGCGTACATATTACATATGTATATAGTACATGGATATATTTACTGCACGCAGTGCGTATTCAAATCCGGGGCGTCTTTTGGTGATTTGAGCGGTGTCGTCGGGAGACAGAGTATGTCATTCATTATGACACTTCAAGTGAGGGAGAATCCATTATCATGCGCATAAAAATCAGTGTCGCAATGTGTAACGGCTGTCTATACACCACGTTTAAAAGCTATGTATTCATTTGGGTGACGCTGCTTGGGCAAGAAAAGGAATTGATTATTTCAGTGAATGCATTCCAGTGTTACCAAACCATTTAGGAGACAAATCAATGTCACCTAAAAAGCGCCACTAAATCAATCAGTTGCACATGATTACTTTTCATGAGTCAGGTTCAATAGAAAAGCTTAAACACACGAAACGGTGGTATTTAAGAAGGGATTTCCCCTTAAAACTGTGTACACAATGTGCCCGTTGATAGCTGATAATCACTATTCACTAAAACGTTTACTGCATTTTGCATGCGCTTGATCTGACATTGCATTCACGGCTCATGTTCGATGATAACTGTATACATACTTATTGCAATTTTTTTGCCGGAAATTTTTTTTTGTTGGATGTCGTCTTCCTTGAATATTATTCCTGTTAATTCCATTTGCTGTCTGTCTGTATTTGCCAATCCCAACATTGAAGGGAAAAACATATGCTATTGAATGGACTAAAACGATGTGTAGTAGTAATGAGTGCAAAGATATAAATAAATAAATAAATAAAACGGAATTGTGACAAGGTCCGGAAAATGTGGAACTCAGTTCATACACACAAAGTCACCCAGTAATAACGTCTCGTTTTCCTGATCCTGTGTGATATCATTTTTGCAGAAAGCGACTGATATGTAAACATGTGCCAGTGCTCTATCCTTTCCTCATTTGCAATGTATGTTAGCTTTGCTAAGCCCTGGCTAAGTATATCCAGATTTGTTGGATCTCAACAGTCTGGTCAAGATAAACATGGGTACACAAATAATGCGCTGACCCGCTGACATGACATTTTGTGAGGAAAACAGAACGTATTTGATCAGCCCATGTCACAGTCAAACCGAGACATTCGTTGGTTGAACACAGCCTCATAAAGCGCATTTGGTTTATTTCTTGGATAATTCTTTTTTGCGCATGTCTTCGTCTTGCTCCAGATATTTCTTACTATTTTCAAGTTTTTAGGTCGTACCATGTGCTATTGATCAGTATGAAGTTCATCATCTTTTGCTTCCTTCTGCCATTGATGATCTCATCTGTGGCCGCTCTTCTGAAGGATTACAACGAAAGTTGTTCCTTGGAGAACGACGACTGTGATTCTACCAAATATTTATATTGCCATCCCGACTCCAGCACCTGTCAGTGTAAGTCTTCTGACGACGAAAATGACCTCGTGACCTACAATGGAGAAGAATGTCGAAAGCAATACTTTTCTCCCTGCGAGGACGACGCCGAATCGGACAGTAACGAACCGAAATGTGACAACGATTTAGTGTGTAGCTACAACATTTGCCAGTGCCTGCCCAGTGCATTTTATAACAAGACAACATTGGAGTGCCAATGTATGCCAGACGCCACATATGTATCGCAAGAAAATCGCTGCTTGAAAAATCAAGGGGCAACCTGCGATTCGCACGTTGACGGCCCTTGCAACTCCTACCTTAACCTGTCCTGTCAAGACAACTTTTGCACCTGTGACAACAACCTTGATTACAGTGAGCTTGATGGCACTTGTGCCAGTGAATATGGAAGTAATTGTGACGCCCCAGGCGACCCCATGTGTAATAGTGAAAAGTTCTTAGTTTGCGGGATGGAAGGAGTTTGCGTGTGCGACGAGGGAATGGGCTATCATCCCCAAAAAAAAGTCTGTGTCAGTGGTATTGGAACTTCTTGCGGAAATTCTTCACTGCCACTCTGTAATGATCAGGATTTCCTTCACTGCGTGGATGGCATCTGTGCCTGTAAGCATAATTTAGAATTTGACGAGAGGCACCAGCGATGTTCCAGCGGCTTTGGCGGCCTTTGCAGCGATGAGGAAGAGGAGGTTGGGGTGCCTCAATGTAACGGGGCAAAACACCTTGAATGCAAGGACCACATGTGCCTATGCAAAGCGAACTCCTCCTTTCACCAAGATCTGTCCACCTGTCTGGGAGATTATGGCGCTGCTTGCGGGGATCTAATTCATAATCCTTCATGTTCTCCGGACTTGTCTCTGGAATGTGCTCAAGGATCATGTAGATGCGTGGAAGGCTCGGAGTTTGATGTGGACAGTAAATCATGTCTGGGGAATCACGGTGCTCTTTGCGGGATGAGTGATACAGTGACATGTAATGGTAGAAAACATTTAATGTGCGCTATCAATAACACATGTGCTTGTCTAACGACTTTGACCTACGATGAAAACCTCGACCTCTGCTTAGGCATGTACGGCACAGATTGTGGCCATGAGGATCATCCAGGATGTCACCACGCCGGTTTCCTCGCTTGCTCTGAAGGAAAATGCGATTGCAAGGAGGGGGCAGAATATAACGAATTTGCTGAAGTTTGTGTCAAATCCTATGGGGCAGACTGTAGCAATGTTAATGAGCCACCATGTAGCGAATTTGACTTCCTCAATTGTACCGGGGGTGTTTGTGCGTGTCAAGATTCTCTATGGTGGGAGGTCGAGTCGAAGTTGTGTGTAAAAAAGCACGGGGATTACTGTGGTCTCCAGGAAGTTGAGCCTCCGTGCAACCTCCAAGAATTCCTTCAATGCTCGGACAACAGGTGTCGCTGTGCTGCAGGTCTTCTTTACGAGGACAACGTGTGTGTTAAGCCCTACGGGGCACAGTGCGACGCCAATAGTGATCATGGGGCTAAGTGCAGCCACCAGGGATTTCTAAATTGTACGGAAGACATTTGTGAATGTCAGGCGGGGACGTCATGGGACACGATGGAACTCAAATGCTTAAGTGATTACGGCACGCCCTGCAACAATGACAACAGCACTCTAGCATGCAATCAACATCTCTTCCTTTTCTGTGGAGGGAACAATACTTGCGCTTGCGAGGATAATCTTGAATACGATGAAAACTCCAGGCAATGCCTAAGTAATTTCGGGTCTACCTGCGGGGATAGCTTTGACCCGGATTGTAATTTCAAGAAGCACCTTATATGCATTGATAATGCATGCACTTGCATGGAAAACAGCACTGTGGAAGTTGAATCTGGTCTTTGCTGGGGGGATTTCGGGGCTAATTGCGGCCAATCATCTCAACCTCAATGCAATGTGCATAAGAATTTGGTGTGCGACGAAGACAAGAAGACATGCCAGTGCTCACGTCAAGATGGTGTCGAATGGGACGTGGAGGTTGGCATGTGTCTGAAGACTTTGGGTGGAAGTTGTGAGGAAAATCCAGAGGGAGACGGAGGAGCAAATGCTGAGTGCAATTTTAATCAGTTCCTTCACTGCCTCAACAATACTTGTGCCTGTGACTCCGACTCTGTTTACGATGGAAGTGAATGCAAGAAAAGGTACGGTACCGCCTGCAAAGTTTCCGAGGAGAGAAAACATTCCAAATGCAATGATAAAGAATTTTTAACCTGCGATGGAGAAGTTTGTAAGTGCATGCATAATTCCGAGCATGTGAATAACGCCTGTGTCGGCATTTTCGGGGCGGACTGTGGGCAGGCCCTGCCCCAATGCAATTTGGCTAGTTTCCTCTTTTGCCATCCTGAGAATGCGCTGTGTGTCTGTGTGGGGAATTCCAACTACGATGAAAAGTCCAAAAACTGTTTCAAAAGTTTTGGGGCCCCCTGCGGTATCAGTGATACTGAGCCCGAGTGTAACCCTCATGAATTCCTAACTTGCTCTCAGGGCTTTTGCTCCTGTCCAGAAGGAGCGGAGTTTGACCTGAGTGACAGGAAGTGCTACAAAGTCCATGGGTCGGTCTGTGACATTGATGTTGGGGTAGAGGAACCGAACTGTAATCCACATTCGTTTTTGAATTGCTCCCAAAATAAATGTCTTTGCTCAGCCCCGGCACAGTTCTCAGTCTCCCTGGATACCTGCACATACAATTTGCATGACGCCTGCTCCATCCCCGGTGATTCTACAGCGGTTCAAGGTCCTCGCTGTGATCAGGAAAAGTTCCTGCAATGTGTGGACAGTCAATGTCAGTGCCTCCCGCCTGCTCGTTTTGACTCGGATGCTGGGGGATGTGTGAAGCCATATGATGCCTCCTGCTTTCCATCAAGCATTTCGGAGGCCCCGTGCAATTCGTATAAGTTCCAAGAATGTAGTCTGGGAAGGTGTCGGTGTGCGGATGAAACAGATACATGGTAGTTTTTTCATTTGATGTAGCTTACACGTGCCTATTTGTTCAGGACTTCAGGGTGTCAAATGTCGGTAGGTCACAGCTGAACCCCAGAGCGTAGAAAAACAAGTAATATTTCCCCGAGAAAGTAGTATTGACGATCGAACGGGAAAAGCCCCATTTTCATTCAGGCAGGGTTGTCTATGTTCTGACGTTTTTTCTACGCCAGTTAAAAAAGCGAATTTTCGAAAAAATTGACTTTTACGTAGAACTTTAGCAATCTTATTATAGTAAAAATATCCCGATAGAGCTTTTATCGCCCTTGAAAATTTGAGGTGAGAATTTTTTGCTGGAATCACTAGCTTCTGTAAAAATATTTGTTTTTAATTTTACTTTGAAAAATAAAACCAACGGAAGAGAATTGTGAAGAGAAAAGCGTCGTAATAAAAAGCTCTCAGCAACGTAGTCGCCGTCCAAGTATACGCAGAGTTGTGCTGCTCAATTGATATCAGTTCAAACGTTGACCTTATACGAAAATATAAGGTATTTTCCTGGTTTCCCATTCAATGCCTCATACTTCCTCCTATGAGTCTCGGTTAAGAT
>JAQGBT010001134.1:0-35807 GCA_034698585.1 Disparrhopalites patrizii
AGATCCTCCTAGTCCGAGCAAGCTCGACTTACAATGGATTGAGCAATGATCCAATCAATTAAATTTAATAATAATAATAACTACAGCGACGAGAGCAAATGAGGCATTTGCTTACAGTATGTACATTCATGATATTTTGATAAACATTACAAATTGTACATTGAAGGAATTTTTGAAATATTGTTCCTTCCATCCGTGAATCAGAAACACTTAGACATTTTCAAAGAAACAGTTTCTTTTTTTTTTGCTTAAAAATTTTTGGTTAAGAAATGACCAATGCGAAAATGAAATTTATTCTTTGTACAAAAAGAAGTATTTGGAATAGTTCGGAGAGATAAAAAAGGAAGGTAGATGGGATGAAAGAAGAAAGAATGGCTCAATTTTTGGATGACAATTTTTTATGTACTCTCTGTCGTCTACAACCACTCCAGCACTTACCAAGTCCAAGTTTTGAGGAGTCCAAAGACGCTCTCACGTGCATGGAAAGTGACTATTACTATAGAATATGCCCGTGTAATGTGAGTGGTAAGGAGAAGTATAGATCTGAAAGCCATAAAAATGATGGTGGCTGTCGTTTCTCTTCCTCTCTCTCTGTCTCCATTCTCTCTGCTCTCTCTCTCTTCTCTCTCATTCCTCTCTCTTCTCTCTCTCTCTTCTCTCTCATTCCTCTCTCTTCTCTCTCTCTCTTCTCTCTCATTCCTCTCTCTTTCTCTCTCTTCTCTCTCTTGTCCCTCTCTTCTCTCTCTTATCCCTCTCTTCTCTCTCTTATCTCTCTCTCATCTCTCTCTTATCCCCCTCTCTCTCTTCTCTCTGTCTTCTCTCTCTATCTTCTCTCTCTCTTATCCCTCTTTCCTCTCTCTTATCCCTCTCTTCTCTCTCTCTTATCTCTCTCTTCTCTCACTTATCCCTCTGTCTCTCTTCTCTTTCTGTTCTGTCCCTTCTCTGATTCCCTCGATCTCTTCTCGCTCTCTCTCGCTCTTCGATCTATTTCTCCCCTGTATATATTTTTTGTTCTTTCCTCTGTCTCTCTTCCTTGCTCTTCTCTCAGTATTGTTCTTCCGTCTCTCTCACTCTTCTCTCTCTCTCTTGTTCTTCCGTCTATCTCTCACTCACTCTTCCCGCTCTCTCTGGTCCCTTTCTCTTTCTCTCTCTCTATCTTTTGTCTCTCGTTCTTGGTCTTTCAATCTCTCTCTTCTGTCTTCCCTTCATCTTCGCTCTCTTTTCTCCTTTGCCATTGCTGACGGTGTGAGTATCTCCTGAATGATACTTGATGGGATGCGGTGAACGATGATACTAAACCAATGGCAGTTGCCGATATTACCTAGGATTTTCTTCAATGGGTGTTTCTCCCTCCTATTTCTTCCTGCCCCATTCCATTGAACACGTATGGGAGGAAGGAGAAAGTACAAGGACGGAATTTTTGTCTCTCTCTCTCTCTCTTTCCCTCGATCTTCCCTGAGAAAAGACGAAGCACATGTCGTTGAAAGGCAGAAACAGTATCAAGTGAAATCATATAGGGCAAAACATGTGATGGAGAGGGAGAGTGCGAGAGAATTGAATGTGGAATGAAAAGACCACAAGAGCCACTCAATAGAGTTTCCACTTGACTACTTTCTCTACACTTATCCATCTCCCTCCCACCCTCCACCATCCGCCCTATAGCATAGGCATCCTTCACTAAATTGTACACATGTTCCTTCCCCAATCTCCAACTTCCGTTTGGGTGCATCATTTAAACAGTTTAAGATAGTATAGTGTGTACATGTTTTTTTAAATCTTTATTTATAATACATGGACGTGTAATTTAACAGCTGAGCTGGAAAAAAATGCGGCCGGAAAGCGAAATGCGTTCAACCACGCCACATTTCAGATAAAAAAAATGGAAAGGAAGATGAAAGTGGAGAAAATACATAGTTTTTGGAAGAAAACACATTCCACACTTTTCCTCAAGACATTCTCCATACTCTGGGCTTTTCCTGTCCTACCTGTACAAGCGTCACTATATGATTACAGCAACCCAAGTTGTACTTCCAAGAAGGAATTTTTTTTTTGTTCAAAATCCTTTCCGGCAATTCTTCATTTTGTAGGTAAAACTTGTAAAAAAAAAAAGGAGAAAACCCTTGAAATGAACGCATTCATACGAATGACAATTTGAAGGGAGAAGTTGAAAAAGGAAATAAATCACTGTAGATATCTATAACTTCCAGCTATGTACATCCATCTCTCTCTTTGGTGTTCCCAGTACAAAAAAAAAAGCTTGGCAACTCTTTTTTCAGGGAAATGAATTGGAGGGAAACTTGCCGGGGGTAGGATAGAGATATAGTAGTATAGCCTTGAAAAAAGACGTTTTAGACGAGCCCATTCCTAACCAAATGGAGTATCTATATGTAGGTCTACACAAAGTATGTAAGCAGTAAGTGAAAGGAGAAATATCTAAAAAAAAAAGAAGACGACTTGTTCCTCAAGAGGTAGACAAGAAGTACCTACTAGTAGTACAAGAAGTGGGAGAACAAGTAGTTGTAGTCAATTCTCAAATACCTTTGTGTGCACACACAATCAAGGGGGAACCACACGGGTGCTTAGGACGGGGCTGCACAGTGCCACTACTACGGCACGAGTTCACGAGAGGATCTCTTCAAAAATTGCTTGCACGGAAGAAAAGATTCACCATGGAGAATCACAGACCTACACGTAATAGCATAGTGTATGGAGAAATAGGAGTGAGTACATATTTATGGTTTGGTTGGGCCAAAGAGAGAGAGAGAGACAAAGAGAGAGAGAGAGAGAGAGAGAGAGAGAGAGAGAGAGAGAAACTGGAGTCATACTACTCAATACCGTAAAAGCTGTACCGGAATATGATTCCACTAAAACCAAGGTAACTGAGTGCTACATTTTGTGGGGGGGAAGTAAGTGTGGGGAGCAACTCGGAAACAGAGACGTTCAATGACTCCCAGAAACATGGGGATATGCAGATAAAGAGAAGCACGGGCTAAAATCGTGAGTGATAAAGGATGGGGTGAAAACTGAAACAAAAAGGATTGTAACACACACAAAGATGGGAGGGGAGAGGGAAGAGGAAGATCATTGAGATGGAAAAGGGAAGGAGAAACTTAAGAGAGTAGGAAATGGGAGAGGAGATGGAGACGTAAAGCGGGGAGGAGGAGTAGGTGGAGAAAGATGAGTGAAATAGATAAAGGGAGAAGTAGAGGAAGAAATATAGAATGGAGAAATCGGGGACGAAATCCAAGAGGGAATTTTTGAGGAGGAAATACGAGAAGGAATTTCAAGGGGAAATAGACGAGAGAAATCCAGATACATATGCAAGGGAGAAGTTGAGCAAGAAAGGAAAAGTGAGGTGAAAGCGGAAGAGAGAAAGTGATGCAGAAACGGAAGAGAGACATGCAAACATAAATGGAAGACAGAAATTGATGAAAAAATGCAAGAGAGAAATTGAATAAAAAATACAAAAGAGAAATTGAAGAAGAAATACAAGAGAGAAATTGAAGCAAAAATAGAAGGCAGAAGTTTACACATAAATGGAAGACAGCAATTGAAGAAAAAATTCAAGAGAGAAATTGAAGCAGAAATTCATGAGAGAAATTCAAGCAAAATTACAAGAGAGAAATTGAAGCAGAATTGCAAGGGAGAAATTGTAGAAATACAAGAGAGAAATAATTGAAGAAGAAATACGAGAGAGACATTGAGGAAACTGGAGCAAGTGAAGAATAGAGAGCAGGAGATACAACAAGGAAGAAATGGAAGTATGGGAGAAGAAATAAAGAGAAAAAAATAGAGACAACGAAGCTGGAGAGAGAAAGGAAAAACGAGATGGGGCGATACATAGAAAATGTATAGGGAAAATTAAAAGAAGAATCGGATTTCGCGGAGAGACAAAAAGAACAAGCTGTAGAAACTCAGTTTTGATAGGAACCATAGCGATGGAGAATCCGGAGGGGAAGGATTAATGGAAGAAATAGAGACGGGGAGAAAGAGACAAAAGATAGAGAATGCCCGCGGAAGCTCCAAAGTATGTGTAGTAGAAGGAGATGCCACATTGAATATGTTTTATAGTGCCTGTAGAGCCCGACCAGGGTAATTGTTTTCTCACTCGATAAGGAACGAAAAGGAACGAAAATGATAATAAAACACGAACCAAATGGTCTGTGTCACGCATCGCAAGAGAACTTTTCATGAAAAACGATTGCATCATAAATTTACTTGAAGACTGGTGCCACTCTTTGTACACTTTCTCTCTCTCTTCGTCCCTCTCACTCTCTAGTTCCCCTTGTTTCCCTCTTTTCCCCTGCACTTACTGCTCCTACAAAAATCTTGAGGAAGAGGAGAAAGACCGGTAAGCAAAAAAAAAACGTGTACAGGAGATAGGCAGATCGAGAAAGAAGGAAATGTATAAAAGCTTCCCTCAAAAACCATCATCAGACATCCCAATCATAAAAATCCACCTTTCCCCTTAAAAAAAAGGAAAACAACAACAGGAAGAGAACTTTCCTTGTATCTCCCCTCTTCCTCTCTCTCTCTCTCTCTCTCTCTCTCTCTCTCTTGACTCCTAAATTTCCTTCACAAATAGCCCAAAGAAACAATTTCATGTCAGTTATATAGCTCCGGTTGAAAAGGGATCTTCCGCCACAGTTAGACATCCCCTTGTAGTGTATGGAGAAAGCCGTATATGTATATCCACAGGGTCTTCTTATACTATGTATTCACGTGTACCCCATTTTTCCCTCATCACTCTCTCTCCCTCCTTCCTTCCGAGAGAAACTGAAAGATCGTCTCTCTTTTTCTCCCCTTCATATCCCCACTATTATCGCCTCCCGTCCCTTTTATCTCTGCCCTCAGTCATGAAACTATTACCACATATTTGAATAACAAGTGTAATAAATATTGTTGGTTGGGAGGCATGAATAAATGTATTAGGGGTATTCTCCTCAATGACTCCCGTCCATATACACAAGGCTAATAAAATCTAATGTTATTTGATTTTCACTACGGATACTTTCTATACCAACAATTCAGTCACTCACTACCTTTTCTGTCTTACCTTCTCTATTTCTCCCTTTATTCCCTCTTCCTATTCTCTCTTTCCTTCATCTCCCTCTCTATTTCCCTGGCTCTCTCCATGTTTATTTATGAACTTTTCTTCTTCTTCAACCCAACGGATTGAATTATTATTGCTTTATATTCATGAATACACGTATGTATATACATATGTGTACATGTGCGGTTGGGTACATATCCTTGGGCTGGAACTTCCTCTCCCCATCCCTTCCTCCAAATAGGCCAGGGGAATCCCTCTAGGAAATATGGAGTTCATGTATACCTTTGCTTTATTATTCCCTTTACAAGGGGAATGAATCCTGTTTAAATTAAGTTTTTTTAAAAAAAAGGAGAAAGAGAGAGAGAGAGAGAACAGGCGACACAAAGAGAGAAAAAGAAAGGAATGATTCATCATTATTACCATGAGGTTTTTATTCCTTTCAACCCCTCTGACTGACTAATTAGTTGGAGTTTTTCAAGAGGGCCACTATGCTGTATGAAGAGATAGAGAGAGAGAAGAGAGTGAGAGGGAGGGAGAAATTATGCAGTAGAGTGGGAGAGGACATTAATTGACAAGAGAGCGGAAACAAGAGAGACAGAGATGTAGAAGACAGTAGAGGAAAAAGAGAGAGATGAAGACAATGAATAAAGAGACAGACGAAGAGATGAAGAAGGTGAAAAAGAAGAAATTGCAGGAAGGAGAGACATGAACAAGAGATAGGAGGAAAGAGAAGGAACAGGGAGAGGCGAGAGATCAAGGAAGAAAGAAGGAGAGAGATCAAAAAAAGAAAGAAGGAGAGAGGTCAATAAAAGAAAGAAGGGGAGAGATCAAGAAAAGAAAGAAGGAGAGGGATAAAAAAAGAAAGAAGAAGAGAGATCAAGAAAAGAAAGAAGAAGAGAGATCAAGAAAAGAAAGAAGGAGAGGGATGAGAAAGAGAAACGAGTAGAGAGACGATTAGCGTGGAAGAGCATGTGAGATGAATAACGAGGAAGAAATAGAAATAAAGATGAAGAAAGCGAAGGAAGAGAGAGAGACGAGGAGGAGAAATAAAGATGAAGAAAGCGAAGGAAGAGAGAGAGACGAGGAGGACAAGCAAAGAGAGACGAAAAAATGGAAGAATGATAAATATGAAGAAGGAGGAAGATTGACAAATATGAAGAAAGAGGGAAAAAGGCTGTTGATCAAATAGGAAGAGAGACCCTCAAATAGAGTAAGAGGAGTAAGAGAGACACAGACTGACAAAAGAAAGAGAAACAATCAGATAAAGAAATATATGAGGAAGGACACAAAAAAAGAGAAATATATTAAGAGAGAGGAGAGCAGAAAAATAGAAAGGGATGTTGAGAAAGCGGGAAGAACAAAGGGAGAGAGAAATCTGGAGAAACAAGAAGAGAGAAGGAGAGAGGGAAGGGAAGAGAGAGAGAGAGATTGATACAAAAAGATGAAAAGAGTGCATAAGGAGAGAGGGAGGGCAAAGAGGGATGAGAAAGGGTGTAACTTGTTGGTGCACATGCACAGAGTAATTCCTACACGAGACAAGGAGGTATGGTGGAAGCTAAACAATAAATGGGACTTGGCATATGGAAATTTATGAAGACTTCCCCCTCCATGACCCTCCTCTGCCCCCTCTGCCTCTTCTACCTCCTCCATCTCCTCCACCTCCGTAAGGGCTGTGGTGTGCACTGCAGACGAAATGATAATGAAGAGGAGTCGTTAATTCAAGGAAAGTCTCCCACGCTAATCTTGAGCAGAAGGCTGGAGAAATTACATGAATTAATAGATGATAAATATTCCATGCAGGGAACAAGGACTTAACTACTCTCTTTCTCCCTGTACATATCTCTCCTGGTATGTACTGTACACATATTATAAAATACGGTGATACTCCAATGTAGTATTAAGCACCCAAACATAGTTTATACAACAGCTTCCATATTGTAGATTTCGGAGAAAGTTGTAAATATTTTGTATGTATATAATACCCATATTTTTTCCCCCTCTGGAGAAGAAATTCTAGATAAGAAGGCAGAGATCAATTATGGGACCATTTGTGCCCCATGTTGGAGGCAGAAGAAGTGATTAGAGGAATGATTTATTATTTATTCCTGCTTCCTTCCTTTTGTGTCTGTGTGGTGTGTCTGTTGTTGTTGTTGTGTGAGTGGAATCTTTTTTGGAAAGGAAAAATACAATAATTGATGAATGGCCCAGGATTTCTTCCGGGCACTACATATGTATGTACCTGCCTTCTATGGAATATTCTCTATAACTTTTTTTTATAAGAACTCCCATCTTTTTTTTTTCATGTCCTTGTCAGCTTGGGATTCAGTCTTCTGGTGGGCGCTGGAGCCGAGAGAATTATGACACTACAAAAATCCTACAACCTGCGAATCAACCTGACAAAAATCTGCCTACTCTTCATTCTCACACTGTTTACCTTCAAAACCTGGATTCGGAATGAGGACTGGAGGAGCCGGGAGTCTCTGTTCACGTAAGAATTTTTTTCTAAACGAAATTGTTTTTTTTTTAAATATTTTTTACCATATTTGCCGTCCATATCTTATTTATTTCTAATTATTTTTATGTTAAAGCTCATATTCAACTCCAAAAAAAATAGTAAATACAGGATTAAATACTGTATGAATATACTGGTTTGATTTAATGGAATGCCTTTGCAATATACAAACCAAGGGAAATTCTGGGAACAGTTGAGGAAAGTGAAAAAAAAACCGCAGGGAATTGCCATTGCAATAAAAAAAAGCACTATGAAGGGATGGGAGGAAACAAGGAGGAAGAGATGCGTTCGTGTAACACATGGGAAAGCATGCGGTAAAAGTGTATTTTTTTTGTCCTGTTTGTCTGTGCCTGCGTATGTGTGCATCCTGCAGGCAATCATCATGTCCCTAGTGAAATGATTTTTTTTTCATTCTTTCTCCATTTTTTTTGGATCCTTCGATCCCTCCAGTATAGAACGTTTCTCGTATCCCCACACTATTGCAGACACACAGTCTGAAGACAAAGAAGAAACTTCCTGGTGCCGATGATAAATGCTGAGGTTAATATTATGCTAGTGTCCACACCTCGCATACAATCGTTCAGCTGGTATTCCTTTTATTGGTGTAAATCAATAAATCCAAATCCACATCCTAATGTAATCAATTAATACGATCTTAATCCATAAAGATACAGAATCTCGGTGACAGGGCGATATTATTGAATTTGCTACAATCGCATTATTCCGTATTGTAAAGGGGCAAAAATGATTCTAATTGTAAGCACAGCACATGCCCGGAATTTAAAGGGTGACAATTTTACTAATTTGAAGGAAACAAATTAATCGATTCAAGGGCTGGAATGTACTGGAATTTATTCCGATTTAATAGCTCAAAATTCCTGAAATTTAAGGTTTAGAAACTTGCAATTTATGGGCTGGACATTATACCAAAACAGCTGGAAACTATACCAATTTAAGGGCTGGAAACAAGCTATATCAAAGGCTGGAAATCTGTCAATGAACGAGTTGGGACATTCCTTAATTTTGTGGTCTGAAAATTAGTGCAAGTAATGATGATGAAAGGGTTGGGATCACCTAGAAAAGCAAACTAATTTGCAAAGTGAATATAATTCTGCTTTGGAGATGAAGCCATTTTTTGCGCATGTTTCTCTGAAATTAAAGAAGAATTAGTTGATGCAGGTATTTATGGAGAAATATTTATTTATTTGACGTACTAACGGTGTCATTTCTCATTGAAATTTTGCAGGTCAGGATTGCGTCTACTGCCCCACAATGCCAAAATGCACTACAACTACGCAAATCTACAGAAGGATTTGGGCAACACGGAACAAGCCATCTCGCACTACAGGATTGCACTGCAGTAAGAATTTTAATATGAGACTATCCTTTTTTTTAAACATGTTTTATTCATACAATTCACGTTTGAATGTATAATATGCACAAGATCTACATACTTACACGAGTCTCTCACGACTGATACATATTTATATGAATTGGAAAAAAAATACTCACCCACTTCACCCACTTGTTCTCCCGGAAGGGACAGTTACCTTTAAAGGGAAGGGAAATTGAAATATTTGTTTCCGAGAAATTAGGTTAATCCTTCATAACATATGCATCTAGGTAGCGTTAGCGTCTGTTAGGTGAGCATAAACAAAAATTCAAGGTTTACAATGGAAGTCCACTCATTTCGACAGTATCTGCTTCCTCTTTGGCGATCAAAATATTGATGCTAATCTTGTTTAAATGGGAGAAAACCGGCAAAATACACGAGACGGGTTTCCACAGCTACTCCAATCCCCATTACGTAAACATGGAATCTTCCTCACCGGCATTTTAATACGCATTGAGAACCATGGATAGAAGGATGAAAAGAGAGAGAGAGACAGAGTGCGCGGGAATTTTCTTGGATTATTTTATTGGTTTGGCCTACTTTGAAAACAATGTGCGTTTTGTGAAGACGAGACGTGGAGAGTAAGGGAGAAGTTGGCGAAGTGAAATTTCAATATATACTTCTACGAAAAGTTGAATGTGTCCCTCCTGCTCCATTCCTGATCCCTTTACCCGGTATAGGAGTAATCCGCCACAGTAGTTAGAGTCAATGGTTTTCGATAATTCCTGGAAAAACTTGTCTAATGAATTCCATCTAATTGGATAGAAAACTCTGTTTTGAATAATTCTTTACTTCCTTCCCGTCGAGGCACCAAATGGGGAGAGTGAGAGCGTTCTAAAGACAAAGAAAGAGAGAACGAGAATGACAGAGAGAGACAGAGAGAGAAAGAGATGGAACGAGAGAGAAAGAGAGAGAAAGAGGGAGACAGAGAGAGAAAGAGAGAGAAAGAGGGAGAAAGAGAGAGAAAGAGGAAGAAAGAGAGAGAAAGTGAGAGCGAGAAAACAACAGAGAGAATGAGAAATAGGGAGAGAGATAATAACAGAGAGAGAGAAGAGAGGGCCAAGAAGTTACCCGAGAAGGAAGGAGGATTGGAGAAGCCGTGAATACTTAAATATGGGTTACAATCCGGAATTGAAGAGCGTAGTAAAGGATACGTGGAATTATTGACAACGAGGCCGTGAAGTTAAAAGGGAAAGAACGAAAAAAATGATCGTATACTAGACACAAAGAAGAAGAGAAGATGAATAAAAGAGGGAGACTGAGAAGAGAAAACGGGTCAAAGGAGCTCCATGTGAGAAATGGGAGGAAATAAGTCGGTATTTTCTTCTGTATGTACGTATATATCGGTACATTCTTACCTTGCCCCATAAAAAAATCCATCAAGACGGAGGACGCCGTATCGTGGAAAAGTGATGTCGTGCTTTGCTCCCTCCAAACTGTTTTTCCTTACCTTTACTTCAATAGCACCGGACTAAAAGAGAAAGTGACACAGCAACATACAAATTAGAGGTAAAGAAGTTGTGCATTTTTTTTCGGACACAAATTCCAATGGGGAAAAAAAGTCTGGGCACAAGGATAAGATGCCTGGTGGAAAGGAATGGCAAGGGAATTCGATGATAGTACATAGTACCAGTATTAAGAGTGGGGATTCTAGTAGAGTTTAGATTCAGAAGGGTGAAAGTTGAAGCACTTTGTTGTAGTCAAAAGAGAGACGGACTTGAAAATGTAATGAGAAGGGAGGGGGAGAGGTGGAAGAAGGGGAAAAGATAGTAAAAAAAACGAATACTCTGAGAAATCGCCTTTTGCAAGTTTTGTCTGTCTCTCTCTTCCACTCTCTCTCTCTCTTTCTCTCCCACTTTCTCCCTTTCTCTCTCTTCCTCTCTCTCGTTTCCTCTCCAGCGTCGAAACTCTTTTGTCAATTTAAAAGGGACCTTTAAGACTGTGGGTGGGTGAGCGGGTGATGTTTAAGTTTCATGAGAATTGCAAGTGAGCATTGGAAATGATGATGATGATGATGTGAAACGTAGGTATTTTACAATCTTATCACGTGCTCCGTACATTAGGCTTGTGTCGACAAGTCGAATATCATTTGTATTCTAAGGTAGTATTTTTTTGCATTTGCACACCTCACACACCCAACGACGTACGTATGGAAAAAAAACGTCTGGGGCTCTTCCCTTTCCCTTTCTTCTCTATATCAACCTCCTCTTCCCTTCCTCTCCTTCCTCAAAGGAGGAACAAAGAGGGAGAGAGAGAGCGAGAGAGATGGTGAAGGTAAAGACACCCTGAAAGTGTACCGGAGTATTATAACCATATCTGATTCAGAGCTCCTTAGCACACAAGGGGAGAGGGAAGGCCGGAAGAAGATGCAGAAGCTTGATATCTTTCCTTTCGTTCCAACGCATATCTTCGTCTCTCTCTCTCTCTCTCTCTCTTTTTTCTCTCTCTCTTTACTGATGCATAGATACAACAAGTTTTCTCCAAAGAATTCTCCCCCTTCTCCCTCTCCTCTTTTAGATTTTTTCTCCTTCAACAATCTTGATTCTTATTCTCGTAGATGGTTTTTGTATTTCTCACTTCCTCCTACCCACATGTGAGGGCATATATTGGTTTTGCTTTCTCTCTCTCTCACTCTCTCTCTCTCTACAAAATTATCTCCTTTCATGGAAAAAGACACCATTTAGTTTGCATGAATCCCCCTCCTTCCCCTCCTCTTCCTCCCCCACCTTTTCCGGTGGTAAAATGTATTTTCCCAATGTCTGTGCATACGAAAACGTACATATTGCTCCAAGAGTTTCTGTCCCATCTCGGATTTTTTTTTTACTTCTTTACAACTTGGTATTGACTATAGATAGAAAGATGTCGGGGAATTCTTTAATCTCCCCCCTTTTCCTATATGGATCTCGCCGAATTTGCCGATTATGTACCACTTGAGCATTAATGTTTTTTTTTCCACCGTTTTCCTTCCACTCCCTCCTCTTCCCACTCTCATACACCCACCAAATTTGGTGTCCATCTCGTAAAGGACGGGAATTGAGAGGATGAATGGAGGAGTCATACATGGATGAAATCACCAAAGTTTTGCAAGAGTCCCTGTCTCCTTGCAAAGAGAGGAGAGCGTTGCGTCTCGCCACTTACAATTCAGCAGAGCAATTACCACCTAATTTCTTCAGTGGCGTTCATTCCATGAGAATTGGTGGAGAGAAGGAGGGAGAGGAGGAGGCGGAGGAGGAGGAGGAGGAGTGGGAAAGCTGGTGTTCCATAAAAACAAAAAGCCTCTTGGTAATTGTCTTCAAGTCACCTTGTAACTTTTCGGCTGATGTGTTTGATGCGATTTCTCTGTCGTCACTCCTCTCAGATTCATCCTCCTCCCACCCCACCATCTCCTCCTCCTCCTCTTTGCAAACAACCCACTACAAACAGACGGTCCTTCCCCTCCACAATAACATTGTCTGTTGGTTGAGGCAAGAGAGAAAAAAAAATCACCAGCGAAATGAAAGTGAGGGGGAGGGGAGAGAAAGCAAAGGCAGAAGGAAGACAGGATCCGAAAAAAAGGCGAGCTTGCTCAAGGACAAAATCATTGAGAAGATCGTTTAGTAAAACGAGGCTCTTTTTCTTTGAATTTTCTTCCTTTTTTTCTCTCTCTCTCTCTCTTGCTCCCTTGCTTTTACGAGATGAGAGTGGAATAAGAAAAATACGGGCTCAACATGGATATACATATGTATGCAAAAAAACGTTACATATTGCATGAATGCATATATGCATGCAAGCATGTCATGAATGAGGCGTCAAGGAAAGGAAAGGGCGGACGGGAGGAAGGAGATACAAACAGAGCCTTGTTTATTTTCAAGTGTCCTCCCAGCTCTCCGTCATCCTTCTTTACTTTCGACAGTCTTTGCCGTCTTTTGTTTCCTTCTCTTTCCTCTCTCTCTCTCCTACTCTCTCTTTTTTCACACTCTTTTACTCTTTCAATCTCTTTCATTCTGTTTCTTGACTTTATGTATTGCTCTCTCTCTTTTCTCTCTTGCTTTTTGATCTCTCTTACTCTCTCTTTTCTCTCTTGCTTTTTGGTTTCTCTTGCTCTCTTTTTTTCTCTCTTGCTTTTTGGTCTTTCTTGCTCTCTTTTTCTCTCTCTTGCTTTTTGGTCTTTCTTGCTCTCTTTTTTTCTCTCTTTTTCACTTCCTCTCTATTCTTCTTTTGTTCTCTATCTTTCTATAATGCTCTCTCCTTCTTTCTTGCTGTCTATTTCTCTCTTGCTCTCTCTCTTGCTCTGTCTCTTCTGCTCCTTCGTTCTCTTTCTCTTACTGTGTCTCTCTTGCTCTTCTGCTCGTTTATGCTCTCGCTCTTGCTTTCTCTCTCTTTCTCTGTCTGTCTTGCTTTCTCTTGATCCCTCTTTCTCTCTCTCTTTCTCTCTAGCTTTCTCTTTCTCTCTAGCCTTCTCTTGATTTCTCGTTCTCTCTAGCCTTCTCTTGATTTCTCGTTTTCTCTTACTTTCTCTTGATTTCTCGTTCTCTCTTGCCTTCTCTTTCTCTCTAGCTTTCTCTTGATTTTTCTTGATTTCTTTTTCTCTCTTGCTTTCTCTTTGTCTGTCTTTCTCTCTCGTCTTATCTTTCGTGATCTCTCTTTCTTTCTCTTTATCTCTTTCGTGCTCTTCCTTTCTATCTCTTCTCCCTTTTCGTGCTGTCGTGATATATGTGTCTTTCTGTTTCGCTTTATCTGCTTTCTAGGTTTGTCGGGAAACTTTCGCATACAAACCTATGCTATTTTCTCTCACTTTTTTCGCTCTCTTTCTTTCTCTCTGTGTCCCTCTCTTTTGCCCACTTCTACTTCCTCCACGTATCTCTCCTGTTTTTCCAGCATCAGTACGTCTCTTGCAAACTCTCTCGCTCTGGCTTGCTATGTACTGTATGAATTATGTCTCCATGTGTCTCTCTCTTGCTCCCGCTATTCCTTTTGTAGAAGCGTTCGTATTTCTATGTAGGTTTGTATGTACATATCTGGCATTTGTTGTATATTTACCTGAGCAGCTCCTCCCATTTTTCATGTATTACTCATTGTACATAAGGACATCTGTGCATCTACCATTGCTGAAGCTGTTCCACACAGAGCATTGTACAGAAAATGTTTGTACAACTTTTTAGGCAAAAAAAAGATTGAATAAGGTCTTTTGAGCGTCAAGGGTTGATTGTTCGTGTGAAAACATGAGTCCAGTCAACATGTTTTTCTTCTACTTTTCTTTTCTTCCTATTGCTATTGTTAATTTTAGGAGTTGGGTAACTTCTCTTGCCAGTACAATTTGCTAGGAGTAATTACTTCTTAGGAAGAAAACCATTTTGTTTCCAGACATTACTTTGCCGTCAATGTAGCAGATAAAATAGTGAAACTTTGGATTTTCGGCTAGCTAAATAATGTCTTGATTTTTTTCTATTTTACTCTCTCCATATTTCATTTTCATGACTGTAAGTTGATGTTAAAAAAACGTTTGCACCTGTCCAATGCCCTCCATAGAATTTCAGCCAAGAAAGATATTAGTCAACCACAAATACAATTAAATATAAATTAATTTCACTCACTAAAGACACCAGTAAATTCGCAAGGGAAAAGTGTGATTTCTTTCCATTCAAGTCACTCCTGGAAGGGGATTTATTTATATGTACATATGTACAAATAGTAAGAAACAAAAAATTGTTTAGCCCCCAATGTCACCGGTACTTGTTGGGGGCGGTAAAATACCGTTTTCGTCAGGGAGAAATAATAATGGGAAGAAACGAAGAAAAACGAGATTGTGAAGAAGAAGAGGAAAGCTCCCATGAAATGTAGAATAGCACCAAGCTTTTTCCTCCAGATATCATTCCTCCCGGTAGCAGATGAGGTGATGGAGACTCGGGAGAAAAGCAGACGGGGACTTGTGGGAACATATCAAGTGATTGATTTTTGTATGGAGTATATAACATGGGTTATCATATCATCTTGTCTCCCTCCGTCCCTCCTCCTCCTCCTCCTCCACAAACGCACACAAGTGCCACTGATCGTAGTCACGTCGTAAAACTAGTTTTGTCGATTTTTTTTCTCCCACCAAAAACATGCGTAACTGCCTTGTTACTTAACGTCTCCTAGCCCCCCCTTTTTTTTATTATGGAGGTGCGTATCTTATATACGTGTTTTTGAAGGGAGACAAACACCATGTTTTCTTTTGTCCTTGGTCTTTCCCCCCTCCTCATGTGTGTCTCATTTCTCCATAGGAGCACATGGAGCCCATACGGAAATGCACGGTTAATGGCCGGCTTTTACTACACTGGAGCTCCCTCCCACATAAATGACACGTCTATACAATTTACAGTTATTGCATCATCAACTTTCCCTCCCGTCTTCTTTCCAGGCTCCTCCTCCTCCTCCTCTTCCGCCTTTTTTTTCAATTTATCATCCCCTCCCTTTTTTTCCTCTCTCTATCCTCCCTCCCTATTTTTTTCTTGATTTTTGTCTCCCATTTGCCCAGTTTTTTCCTTGTGCAGAAAGTCTCATTTCTCCCTGTTTCTCCAACACTATTTGGCTGGGAGAATCTCTCCTCTCCTCCGCCCGTCTCTTCCCCGTCCTTATGGTGGGTGTGCATTCTCATAGGAAGACTTATCTACCCGCCGCCGGATTGCAATCAACAGCTGCTGGTGCATCTGTGCACATTACATATACGTATATGTATAATGATTACATACGTGGTCCATGGACTTGCACACAATGTATAAATGGTCCCAACGTGGAGCACATTTACCGCCTTCATTTACCTAGTTTTATATAGTGGGAGGACAATAAAGGCGGAGACCTTTTGTCATACATTCTCTACGATTTGTGTAGAAGAACTTAGAGACGAACGAACTTGTTTGTAGGCTTCAACTTTCTCCTATAAGGTACATGTACGTATGTAGTTGCCCATTTGCTGGGTAATGTGTGTTTTTCCGTGTAAGGTACATGCGTATTTTTCGCTATAGGAATGCATGCATCTTCTTATGTACCGTACATGCTTATATATGTACCCGTATAAGGTACATATGTATTTTAAGGTATGCACATGACATGGCTCCCCACCAGCATCCCGGAGAAAGTTGGAAGATGGGCTATGGAACGACATTCCAGAGGTATGTATGTGGGCAGTATTAAGTGGGATATATGTATAGGGAAAGAAGGGCAGTTAAATGGGTCTTGCTGGGGTAGATGTGAGGGTAAGAGAGACAGTTTCAGCAGTAGTATGAGTAAGAAATGGCTACTGGAAACGAAGCTCCAAATTGCCTGGGCCATGGGAGAAGTTGTACAAAGAGGGACGTGGGGTAGAGGGCCAAGGATATAAATACAAATTATCCTTAACGTCTTGATTGGGACGCATTCATTATTAGCTCCCAAAAGTATCCTTGAGAGAGGGGAAAGTGGAAGATTCAGGCAAGGAGAAAGAGAGAGAGAGGAACATAAAGGATTCTTTTATTTTTTATGTAATCATTCCTCCCGCGTTGGGGTAGGTCCTTCCTTTGAAAGAAAAGGCTCAAATACGAATCTTGACCATGTATACATTCCCATTTTGCACGTTTTTAAAATACCTGGAAAATGGTTTGTGGTTGTAAAATAACTGTGATTCCCATTTTGCATGAGAAAGTATGACAGGTGATTTTTAGTATGTAAAGAAATGCACTGAATTTTTTTTTTACTAATTTTGGATCATCATGTACTCAAAAGTATTTATGATAATACGACGAGAAAATAAGGACGGAGGAGGGCACAAATAAGGATAAATGCACACAGTCCCAGCTACGACGAGGAACTAATGGGGACGAGGCGGAATCGTAAGGTTGAGTGTTATTCTCAATATTGCATCCATCATGCTTCACATTGCACTTGCACACACTGTTGTGCTCCCATCTGTGCTTGAAGCAGCCAATGGGAAGGTTCATGAAGTCACAATCCCGACGGAGGACCTTTTTTTTTTTAAGGTTCATAATTATCAAGCATCCCGTAGGAGGTTGTTCAGCATTCATGGGACAAGTGACCAACTTGAAATTATCCGCCGATCCGAGGTGGCATTTCACCACAGGCCATGACCAGATTTCTACTGTTGAAAGGATATTTAAAATGTTATAATATCCTTAAGAAAATCTCTACAAAATATTCCAGCAGAATTATTTTACATTATAATTAAATTCAAAATAAAAAAATAAGATAATGCATAAAATAAAATAAAATAGTACATAAAAAACTATATAATATAAAATAAGACTGAAATTCAGCAATTTTTGTGGATATGATACATGAAAAATTACCAATGGAAATGCCCATGAGGAAAAGGCAGGGTGTCCAGAGCAGCGTATTCATTGTCAGAAGGAAATAGAGAAATTCTTCAGTCCATCCTGTCCAGTATTAAGTCTTCCTTGTCTTGAATGAAGTAACATATCTATGGTGAAATGTGCCACACTCTTTATCTGCATTAACAGACAGATTATCATCTTTGACATATTAATTTCTGACAATAATACACTATAGATATCTATAACGGAATCCCTGTATAACGGTGGCAAACAATGCTGCCCTCAAATACTTTCTCCAATTGTTAACATAGTACTTTTTCGCTATATCCGAGGAAATTTGTTGATCTATGGAGAACCGTTATAGAGAGAGTCGATTATTTAATTCTAACAATTTATTGAATTCTAATTGTTTTTTAAAATCTAACAATTTAATTAATTGAATTTCCATTTTACATACGTATGTACATGTGTATGTATACACAATTTAATTATAAATGGTGCTGCTTCAAGACACAAAAAATGGGACTAATTCACAACTATTTTTAGAAACATTCAAAAGGTAGAAAATAGACATCCTTCCTATTGCTCTACAAAAGCTGCTTGAACATAAAAAATTCCCCTTACAAGAGACAAAAGAGGAAAAGAAGGAGAACTTTCTTTGAATGTACCCAAAATTTACCACTCTCCAAACTCCGAGAAATCAATGGTGAACAAATAGGAAGAAAGGAGGAGATGAAACAGGAAATCAGGGTTGTGGTATATCTTTTTCAATTACTATTTTCATCACATGTATCCATACAATTCACCCCTTTCCTCTCCTTGAAAAATTGCCTTCCCCCGTAGATACGGGACGTAGGTAGGACGATACGGGAACTTTCTCGAAAATCGTTGTTTTCGTAGCACACCTTTATTTTTCGAAGAAACTTTTTACTTTCACGCCTTTAAGCCTTTATTTACACACACACTTTCAATAGGTAGTACTAGGAGAGAAGGTGAATAATAATTTTTTTCTGGTTTCTCTCCAATGGAAAAAAATACATCTTTCACTATTCCTTTCTTGTCTTTTGTCTGGTGACTTCCTCTCAAAATCATATAGGGAAATATAATAAAAGAAAACGATTGTCTTTTCACTATACCATACATACAAAGGCAGTAGTAGGTGGGGGAACTCCAGTGGTATTAAAACAGTGTAACCCTACATTGTGGCACATAATTACGGGGAACTAACTTTTTTAATGAAAGTATAACTTTCTGTCGCAATATGGTGGTAGATGAAAGAGAAAAGACGGAGGAATGCTTGGGACAGAATACAATTTTCTTTTAATAAATTCCCTTCATCTTTGAACTTTGTCCAATTCTTTTCCTCTCTTCGCCCCCCTAAAACTCCCTTGACATTTACTGCCGTCCTAAATACGTAATAATTTAACTCAATGTATAAAGCCAGAATTTTACTGGGCATAATACATTATGACAACCACTTTTTTTCTGCGGGAGAATATGAAGATGTTAAAGTAATATTCATAATTTTTCTGGGGCAAAAAAAAAAAGTTCCCATTTCAATATAAACTATTAATTATTGTTGTTTCATATCATTTATCCGTTACCATGGAGAATTGTGGAACAGGGAATTTCTTGTGGCACAATTCCCTTTTTAACCCGCAGACACACTCGCTCTGTGGCGTATCTCTCTGTTTCCTATGATATACCACTAAATTGTCTGCAAAATCTTCTACAAATTTGTAGGGAACGAGTATTAATTTGTTTCCCTTTGCCTCCAAAACTCTCATTTTCATCTTGTCACACGTATTTTCATTCCCACACACGTGCAAACAATGCTAGAAGAAGAAGAAATTTGCTCCTTTTTTCCCTAACCCTAATAGCCAATAATTTTGTTCTCCCAACCACGTCCCTGCCCTTTTAGTCTTTCATTCCATGGGTTGTCGAGGTGAAAGTGGAGGTTGAAAGAGTACGTGAGTGAGATGAGACCAGAACTTGCAAGAGAGAGAGTGAGAATAAAATAAAATAGGGAATAAAAGAAATGAGGTACTCAATTCAAGGTAAAGGAGGAAAAGAAGAACATGGGCAGTCACAGCAATCAAAGGGTTATTGAGTCAAAGAGAGGAAATGGGAATTTTACTGAGAATGATTCTCAGTAAAAATAAAAGGAGAGGAAAACCAATAATAAGTAAGGGAGGAAAGGAATAGACACTGACCACAGTGAAATAGAGGAAATAAAAGGTCAAATAGAAGAGCCATTGAAATAGCGGAATTACAAGAGAAAGCAGGAGGATTAGACAGACAAAGAATATGATCTACCGAGCGAAAAAGTTTGACGAGTATCGAAAGCTTCAAATGTTGAAAAAGGACTACCTAGCAACAAATGTGCGAGAATCGGACCATAATCACAAAGTAGAAAAGAAGGATTTTGGATAAGGGTTATTTCATTTCGAAATTTTCCCTGAAACTGCAACCTCACACTCGACCGACGCTTTCTCTCTCTCTCTCTTTCTCTATCTGCTGTTCTACCTTGTCTCCTTGGAGTTAGATAAAGGGACATATGAATGTTGTGCATTTTTATCTTCTCCGCTGGCGCCAGCACACTTTTCCCTCCCAATAAAAACAATTTTTGAAAGGGGTCTAATATGGGAACACTACAAGGGAAATATAGAGCGAAAGAGAATAACCAAAACAAGACAAAGAAAGACAAAAAGCGAGAGAAAGGGAGATATAGTAGAGATGAGAAAGAAAAGCAAAATGAGAAAATCGGGGCGTAAAGAGAGAAACAAAAAGTAAAAGAGACACAGAGAGGCAACAAGAGCGAGAAACCGAGGCGAAAAGGGAGAAAGAGAGGCAAAAGGAGAGAGCAGTTAGCGTGGTTGGTCAATAGCAATAGCGAACAGAAATAATTGAGAGTAAAGCGTGTCTCTCTGTATTGAAGGTAATTATTTGCAATAGCCAATTGCTTTTTTTCGGTCACACAAGTTTCTGTATTTAGTATGATTGACAATCCTCTCATTTCCTCCCCATTTTCTTCTTGCTTTTACTTTCCTTCCTGTCACCGGACCTTTTTGTTGGAGGTGAAAAACTTGGTATGTTTGGACAATCAAGGGGAAAAAGGGAAGGCTGGCGGGGACTATTAAGAATGAAAAACTAAAGGGATTCATGAAAGCTTGGTGGAAAAACCTGTAAGAACTAATGCAAGTACATTTGATACAGACCTCGAAAGCCATGACAGAGGTCGTTTGAACAAGAATAAAGTACCTTGAAAAGGGGGAAGTTGGTCCAAGAAAAAAAAAGGGGGAAGAGGATAGAAGGAAAAGTTAGTTGTATGAGAATTATCAATGAAGAAAAACGAGCCGGAATTGGAAATACGTGGCTTATGAAAACTCCATGGACATACATGCATGCTAAGGGAAGGCGTGAAGGGAATTTGATTGAATTTATTACACAAATTTGAATTGCAATTTTTCCCTTTTTCCTTCAACTATATTACGTAATACAACTGGGGTAGAGAAACGAGGAGTTCATTATAAGCAACAGAGCTTTTTACGTGCGTCCATGCCTTATCCTTTTCTGACTCCTTCTTTGCCCTCTTTGTATTGATATTAGCACTAAGAGAAGAAAGGGGACGTGTGTATCTTCATATTTGCTCAAGGGATTTCCTCCTTTTACTGACATCTCTACACCCTTTTCTATCTTACACATTCTCTCTCTGCTTTCTTGGGAGGGATTTATACCCATTCTTCACGATGCTACTTACATACGCCCAATAATAGTCATAATACGCTTATAATATTTGTATACATTCAAACGGAGTAGAAATTAAGTGGGGAAGGGAAAACTTCCTCGCTACTTTCACAGCAGCTTTCTCCAACTCACACACTTTTGCTTTTGTATTTAGTTTCCAATGCCTTCTTTTTATTTTGCGGCTGCATATTTTTCTGGTTTACTCTAGCTCCTTTCCCAGTCAATTCTGTATCTTGGTAATTCTGTATCATTATCTCGCTACTTTTTCATCTTAGCCTGTACCCGCGCCAACCTCTGCTTATTCTTTTCGCCGGGTTTCTGGCCTTATATTTGTGCTTCCGTGTCTCCTGAATTTCCTCGTTCTCATTATTTTTTCAGTTTCTATCTAGAAGTCTATTTTACTCTGTATAAGCATCTCTCTTGAATTTTTAATCCCATCTCTCTCTCTCAAAATCTCTATTCGTGCAGTATTTCTCGTTGTCGAAATATTTCTCTCTCAAAATGTCTCTTCCTCAAAGCTTTCGTTGCTTTTTAAAATGTTCCTCTCTCTCACTCTCTAAATGTCTCTTACTCGAACCTTTCTCTTCTTTTTAAAATATTTCTCTCTTTCTCTAAATGTCTCTTTCTCGAAATATTCCTCTCTCTCTCTAAATGTCTCTTTCTCGAACCTTTCTCTTTCTCGCAATATTCCTCTGTCGAAGATTTCTTTTTCTTGAAATTTTCTACACTCTCTCCTCTTTCTCTCTCGCAGAAAAATATTTTTCTTTCTCAATATTTCTCTTCTGCTTTGTTTCCTCTCTAAGTTTCCCTGTTTGTATCTCCTTTTTTTGACCTCACCCAGATTTGCTCCCTTTCCCTCCTTGTATCATCTTTGTCAGAATTTTGCCTCGAAGTTTTTCTCTTCTATTTGCTTTCGCCATGTAGTCCCTCGCCTGCTGGTAGTGTTATTTTGTCCTCTTTTAATGCTCCTCATTCTCCCTTTCTCAGTATAACAAAAATGTCTAGTACTAGAATAAAGAAAAGACACGCCATCACTCATATTTCCCCCTTTCAGTATTGCCTCATCTCCAAAGACTTCACTCATCCAACACGTTCATCTTGGTATTAGCGTGGGGATAATGTAAGGAGAAGTATGGAGAGAAGGAATTGGTCGTGACATGATAGTAGTGAAATCCCCTGGAAGCACTCCATAAGTCAATGTGTACTAGTGGCAGTGGCCAACTCTATTTTCTTGAGTAGTCAAATTGTATTATCCATTGCTCTTCATCGCTTTCACCCATCTCCATACGTATGGGAAGGTTGAGAGGGAAAAAAAAGGAAGAGGGAAGAAGAGAAAAGGGAAATCTCCCTTTTTTACTCCGTCTCTCTCTTTCTTCCTCACTCACCATCTCACACTTTTAACAATGTTATGCATGGACTTTGCATAATAATTCTTTGTACATGATCCCATTCTTTCTCATCACTTCTATTTTTCTCTCCTTGTCTTTCTCTATAGTGTTGAAAAAGGAGCGGATGAATGCGTATATAAACATAATATATATACGTGTATGTGTAGATACATATATTCCGTTTTTTCCCCTATTTTCTCCAGCATTTTTTTTCTACTTTGCTCTCTGTGTCCTTACTTCCTCCCCCAAATGGGCTCATTTTACACACAGACACATTCTTCTCCTCTTCCTCTCGTCCCTTCCTCCCTCAACTTTGCTCACATGCACATCTCATTCAAAGTGAAAAAACTTATTTCTGACTTTCTGACTTTATACCCTTGTAGATCACTCTCATTTATGTGTCTGGGAAGGGAAAGATCCAGCCGGGATAAAGTGGGTCCAAAATGCGGGTGTAGACAAGATTGTGTCATCTATTCTTGAGGAAAATCTTCTTTTACTTTCTCCCTCTCGCTTTCCCCCGCTCACTTTCTCTCACTCTTTCTCCCACTTTCTCTCTCTCTTTCCTTCTTTCTTCCAATGCCCAAGTAATGGCATGTACGAGTCTGAGAAGGAAATTGTAATGGCAAAGACTGGATTTTTTTTTAAAAAAAAGGATGCAAGGATAAGGGGAAGAGCTATTCGTCTCTTTCCCTCCCTCACCCTCCTCTGTCTCAGCCTGATGGCATGGAGGGGGACAGGGGACGGAGAATGTGACTTTTTTCCTCTATTGACAGGGGGTTGGAAGAGCTCCGTGTGGATGTAGAGCTACAGATAATTGAAATGATCTCCAAATACCCAGAGACTGGTGAGGGAAAGGGGAAAAACTAATACTTGAGGAACTCATGAAGGAGCAGGAAAAAAGGAGAGAAAATGTGGCAATTCCAAATATAAAAGAAAAATATCAAGATTATTCCAGTAAAAGAGAACGGTTATCATCCGACATTGGAATTTACGAATTATTGGAGTGATTGTATTAAAATCTCTTCCTGGTATGAACAACTGTTGTAACTGTTTTAAGAAGAAGGAAATTGATATTTTACAACACGAAAACAAAAATGAGAACAGTTACAAATTACACACATTGTACTTTATTTCCTAATCCAGTTTCTTTTTAATCCCAATATAATTCATCCAATCCAGTTTGAAAACAGGGGAAAATCATCTAAAAAAATTGGCTGGACATATATAGATATATAATTATCCTTAATTCTTCTTCTCCGGATTCTCCATCTTCTTCTCCGAATGATGATCCTTGTGCTCCAGCTTCTTCTTGAGCTCTTCTTCCCTCTTGTACTGCTCCTCTTTCTTTTGCTGTCGTTCCTGTTTCTCCCTCTCCTCCTCGGCTTGCTTCTGTCGTTGGGCCTCCATCTTCTTCTCCTTCTCCCTCTCCTTCCTCCTCTTCTGCTCCTCCGCCCGTTGAATCTTCTCCCGCTTCTTGAGCTCCTTCATCTCTGCCGCCTTCTTCAACTCAATCGTTTGAATCTTCTTCCGGAGCAATTTCTCCTGTTCCCGAGCGTAATTTTTCCTTTGTTGTCTCACCTTCTCATCTTCCATCTCGTATGAGGGTGGCTCCGGCCGGGGGATGATGTTCTCCTCCGCCATATTCTCCACCGTTCCCCAATCACTCACATCAATCAGGGTTTGACAGTCCCAGAAGGCGGAGAAGAAGGCTAGGAAATGGAAGATGGCTCCTAGGATCCCCAAACCGATTCCAATCAGCTCTAAAAGGGCATTTTGACAAATGTGAAATTCCTGGAAACATTTGATGAGGATGGGAAATCCGAAGTCTTGGAGTGGGTAGGTGGAGTCCAAGGAGCAGACATTGCCCTCGTAGGGTCCTTTCATATTGTTGTAGTCCAGGGTGGCGACGACGCCCAGGAAACTTGCCGCCGCGTACAGGAGGATGGCGACGATGTTAATGAATTTCCCCAGGCACAGTTGACCGTTGAGGGAGATGAAGATGTAGATGATGTAGCTTAAAAGACTACTAACAAGGATGGAGGCGACCACATAAAGGGCCTGTTCCTGCTTCGGATTGGACCTTCTGTACAGTTGAACTTTATTTCGAACAAAAGTGTCCATTTGACGTCGGGCAGCACGACATTTGTAGGCATCTTCCGGCTCTTGGGCGGGACATTGATTCACGTTCAGAGTGGAGGCACATTTGTTCCAGGCCTTGGCGTCATTGTATTCCTTAAAAATCATGCAGAAGGAACAGCCACCCAAGACCTGAGAAGTATTAAACAACGAAATGAATGGAGGGCTGTTTAATTTTAATTCATAAAAAATTAGTATTATAGCCAAAGTAACCTCAAAGTTGAGGTCAGCATCATCATTAAGAAATATAGGACAACATTGTAAGCAGAAATAAATCAATAACCATTGCAACGGCCTGGAAAAATCCAAGCCCTGTAGGCACTCCCATTGAAATGTGTTGACAAAACACCAATCTGTTGTAATTTCTCAGGGTCCACACTAAAAATGACTTCCGTTGCTTTTGATGACGTTTTTGTTTTTATTCGAGAGGTTCACTTTCAAATCCCGATGTTCCTCACTGTTTCAGAACGGAATTCTTTCCATTGTAACAGCTGTATGAAGAGTATAGAATCAAAACAGTTTAAGCCCGTTTGCTGTTTTTAAGAAAGACAGGAAAGCATTTCCTTCATAGTGCATTCGGATGGAGAAAATAGATTTTAGGGGTAGTTACAGCTCCAGGAATGATTCAAAGTAGTTCTTTCCCAATTTAGATTTAGACCGTTTTGTCTCTGTACTTTACATACGCCTATATATATGTAGATAAAAACCCGTTAACTCGTGCTTTATCTGTATACTCCTTCTGATCTCTCTCTTTTCCTTTTTCGGATCTCTCTCTCTCTTTCCTTTGCGGATCTCTCTCTCTCTTCCTTTTTCGGATCTCTCTCTCTCTTTCCTTTGCGGATCTCTCTCTCTCTTCCTTTTTCTGATCTCTCTCTCTCTTCCTTTTTCTGATCTCTCTCTCTCTTCCTTCTTCTGATCTCTCTCTCTTCCTTTTACTGATCTCTCTCTCACTTCCTTCTTCTGATCTCTCTCTCTTCCTTTTTCGAATATCTCTCTCTTTTCCTTTTTCTGATCTCTCTCTTCCTTTTTCTGATCTCTCTCTCTTCCTTCTTCTGATCTCTCTCTCTTCCTTCTTCTGATCTCTCTCTCTTCCTTTTTCTGATCTCTCTCTCACTTCCTTCTTCTGATCTCTCTCTTTTCCTTTTTCTGATCTCTCTCTCTTCCTTTTTCTGACCTCTCTCTTCCTTTTTCTGACCTCTCTCTCTTCCTTTTTTCTGATCTCTCTCTCTCTTCCTTTTTCTGACCTCTCTCTCTTCCTTTTTCTGACCTCTCTCTCTTCCTTTTTCGGATCTCTCTCTTATTTTCATCTGCGCTCTCTCTCTTCCTTTTATAATATCTGTCTTCATTCTTCTGATCCCCTTCATTCCTCGTCTCTCTCTCTCTCTCTCTCTCTCTCTTTTTGTACCTTATTTTTCCTTTAATTTCAAATGTATTTTCATGTGTATTTTCACATCTCTTTTCAGTCTTTTTTTTGTTTATAACCTCCTTATCTTCTCCTTCTATTCTTCTATTCCCTTGCTCTCCCCTGTTTGTCTTTCTCTGTTTCACTCATTCTCCCCCTCATTCTCCCTGTTTTCCTATGCGTGGTGATAATTCAAATAGCCCACCATCATCACCACCGCTACCCTTCCACACTTGATAAGAGTGTCCATTGTGAGGGAGTCAAAATAAGATTGGGTGAAGAGACGGGGAGAGGGAGAGGAAGAGCCGGGAGATGATATAGTACATTTGAGTTCTCTCTTGAAAATCCCTGGGAAAAAACTGCATACAGAGAGGGAAAGAGATCGGGATTGAATGGGGAAAAGTTGAAGGAGAGAAAGAGAGAGAGAGTCTCGTACACGATCAAGTAGTAATTGTTTCTTCCCCCTCACACAGAGACGTGTATGTACGCGAAGAAGCACATTATCATGATTTGTTTCCCTTTCTCCCTCACTCTTCCTTCGGATATTGTGGAAGGAGAAGTGAGAGAGAGAGAGAGAGAGAGAGAGGGAAAAACTCCACGTTTATAAATGCGTTCCACCATCACATTCATTCTTTGCTTAACTCAATAGAAATATGCACGGTAAACTTTTTTTGTGTGTACAAGTAAAAAAAATGGTATCTTTGCTTTCCCTCCTGTCCATAAACAGTGGAGAGCTTTCTTTTCCGCCCCGGAGCCGAGATAGACGGGAGGAAGGGTGGGGAATCTAAAATCAAATTTTCTGACTATTATCCATGCATTGAGGAACTCTCATATATTTTATGTGGATAAAAAAAAAAAGTCAGTAGTAGGATTTTTTCCCCTCCAAACCATTTTCTCACCGAATTTCATCTTTTCAACGCCCGTTTCTATTTCCAAACAAGCTTCTTCTCCCCCTTTTTTCTTCCTCCCCTTAACTCCCTGTATTTATTTTTTTTATCCGACTCCTTTCCTGTATCCCTCTATTTATTCTTTCTTTCAGACTTCATCCCCTTCCATTGTGGGTGTTCCTATGCTTTGGGGGCAGTCCAAGTATATATAGGATTGTACTATTTACTTTTTTTTGTGTGAATTGGCTTAACTCAATATGCTGGGCTTGATAGGGGGATATTTCCTCTGGTATACAGATCAACAGATCAATGTAATTCCTTTCGGTATATTTATGGTTTCTTTCATTTTTATTAATTTATCCCCTTCTACCTTCCTCGCATTGATGGCAATTTCGGGGTATTTTTACCCTTCCACTCCCCCAAAACAACCCAACTGACTGCGGGAAGTGGGAAGATTGGTGGTGTAGGAGGAAGTTCTAAATTAAAATAAACACTAGCAACTCCAGGGATGATGAGGAAGGGGTTGGAGGATAGAAGGAACTGGGAATGGAAGTAGGAGTGGTGAGGGAAAGGGGTGACAACCATAATAACAAGAGTGGTCGTAGTCACAACAAGGCGGAGAAAAATGGGCTTTGGGAGTCCTTGGGAGTTTCAGAGGATGGGGAAGACCTTAACGGAGAGAAAGAGAGAGAGGGAGAGGGAGACAGAGAGAGAAAGGGGGAGGGAGAGCGAAATGATAAGGGCCATGATGCACCCCATAAGATTCATGTTATTGCAACGATAATAAATGTGAAGCAACAAAAATGACAAATGAATACAAAATATTTGGTAAGAGTAACACATGCCTGGAATAATCCCGTTGGCTCTATTAAAATTCAGAGGGCGTCTTGTGCAAATTCAGCGAAATGATGATCATCATGATTTAATAGGAGAGATAGAGACGCCCAACTTCTGAGCATTCTCTCTCTCTCTCTCAATTTTCTTTGTCTCCCTCTCCTACTTCCCTTGGTAATTCCCCTTCTCGTTCAGCATCACTTTGTCCATCATTTTCACTCTCTCTCTCATTCTCTGTCATTTCCATCCCTCTCTCTTCCTCTGTCTCTCACCCTTCCTGACGTCTCTCCCATCTCTCTCAATTTCTTCTTATCGTTTTCCCTCTCCTCATTCGCTCTATTCATCTCTATTTCTCTCTAATATCTCTTCCTCCTCTGCTTTTTCTCTTTCTCTCCGCTCTCCCTCTCTTCTCTCCCTTTCTGCTCTTCCTCTTTTTCTCTCTTCCCCATTTACTGCTCTCTCTCTCTTTTTTATGCTTTCTCTCTTCCTGTTTTCTGCTCTCACTCTTCCTTTTTTCGGCTCTCACTCTTCCTTTTTTCTGTTCTCTGTCTTTCTTTTTTCTGCTTCTCTTTTTTTGCTCTCTGTCTTCCTTTTTTCTGCTCTCCCTCTCTTCTTTTTTTCTGCTCTCTCTCTCTATCTTTTTTCTGCTCTCTCTCTCTTCCGCTTAGCTCTACCTTCCTCCTTTTCTCTGTGCTCTCAATTCCTTATTTTCAGCAGTTTCTCTCACCTATTCTAATTCCGTCTCTCTTCTTGCCGTCTTGTGTCTCTGTCTTCTTCTCTCTCTCTGTTCCCCGCCTGTCTCTGTCTTCTTTGCTTTCTGTGCTCTCCCTGTTCCGCTGCAATTTACGTTTCTACGTATCTCTCCTCTCTCTTTCTCATCATATTTCTCTTTCGTTTCCTCTCTCCTCTTCATTTTGCTTCCTTTTTTTCCATTCCTCCTCATGTTTCTATTATTTTCTCTCCGTTTCCTTCCAACATTCTCTTTCTGTCTCTCCCTTCCTCCTCATCTTTCTCTCCCGGTCACTTTCTCCCTCTTCCTGCTTTTTCTTGGTGTCACTCTTCATGATTTTTGACTTCCCTCTTCTCCTCTTCTCCTCATTTCTCTCTCCGTCCGTTCTCCTCCCACCCCGCCATTTGCTGGGCCCAGTGTCTTCCCATGATTATGCTTATATTCCCCCAATCTCCCTGGAATCTCTTGAACTCTCTCCCATCCCTCAATTTTTTTTCTTGTTCTCGTCATGACTCCCTAATGGAAGGGAACGTCGTTGGGAGAAAGGAAATGAAAGATAAAGGAGGAAAGGAAGAGAATGGCAGCAAGAGAGGGAGATGGGGGAGGGGGGACGGGAAAATGTATAAGAAATAGTGTGATTAGGATCAGTCAAGTCAAAATATATCAATGTCACATGTTGAAGAGAGAAAGAAAGGAGTGAATGAGGGACATTTTCTTTTCCTTCTTCTTCTTCGTCCCCCTCTTTTGGACTCCTTTTGGAAGACTCGTGTCTCCTCTTTCACACCCTTTTTTCTTCTTCTTCTGCAAGTTGGAGTGTCTAAATTATTATGATTTTTTTTTATTCTCATGTTCAAGTCACATGTGCCCTCATCACCCTCACATTTCCCTTCCTTTTCCGTAATCGTGTCCTCAGAAATGTGTGGATACTCTCCGTCCAACTATATAAGTAATGTAAATTGCTACATACGTTGGATGGAAAACTCCCTTGAACATGGGAATTCCTGCTACAGATGTCCTCTTACATAGAGTGTCGTAACGTTTCCAAAAAAAAAAAAGTCAGGACATGAGCCTTTAAGAAAGGGAAAGGATAAGAGGAACCTGTAAGGGGAATAAAAAAAACATACATTTTTCTCCCGTAAGCTCTCTCTCTCTCTCCCTCCCCTTTTTTTCCTTTGCTCGACAAGCAGTGGCGGCAGTAGTTATTGGTTGATGTTCACATGCGAGTAAAAGTTACCAGTTTATGTTCTTTATGTATACGTTTGCACAGTATCCCATTTGAATTGCTTCTTGTATGTACTGCCGCCACCCCTCGGAACATCACCCACATGTACAGATGGGCACACAAATGGTGTATATGTACATATATATAAATATGTACAAGGAGCACATGGGGTAAGGGCGTGAAAGGAGCTGAAAAAAAAGAGCATTTTTATGACATCTCAGCCAATCTGTGTCCCAACATATGATTTTATGTTGATGTTGTCAATTTACAAGAGCGATAAGCTCATTTCAACCGGGTAATCCCGTAAGGACTTACATGCCATTTTTTCCCCCGCTCCGAGTAGGCACAATATTTTTTTACATTCCACACTCACATATGTACACACTATAGGGATAATAAAAGGTAAGGTTTTATTAGGTAGAACGGTAGAAGCGGGGAAATTCCAATGTAAATACGGAGCTCAAAATGTTTTCATGCAGTGACTATAAGTCACGTCTTAACTTGACTGAAGTTAAGAGTGATGATTAGGATTAGGAGAGGTACGGATTACAGATGGGCTCATAGGAAGGGAACCAAATGGGAAAGTTAGTTTCTATAAATAAAATTAAATATTTTTAATAATATTTAAATAGATGAAAGTGAAAGAAAGTGCGGCGGAGCAGGATTAGCACTGTATCAATTATTATGTATTATATTTTATTAGCTGACGTGCGAGAATGTATACATACATATCGTCGTTTCAGAATCATTTCTGACCAAGTGACGTTGGAGCTTAAGTGCAAAAAGTGACCAATATAATTTTCCCATAATATTAAAACTGACTACTTGAAACTCATCGAATCAGATAAGCTAAGAGTCACCGAAAGTTACTCATAAATTACTGATAAGTTAGACATTGGAGATTTACATACAGCAAATCACTGCATCAGTGTCAATTATGCAATGTCAGTTAGTCATTTTCCATATGATGAATCCCTCGGTCGTTTTTGTATCTAAGCTCCAATGTGACATGGTAGAAATTATTTTTAAACTACAATATTTTATCATTTTAATGATTTAATATGTATACATACGTACGGATATGTATGTATATTGTCGTGTAAGAATCATTTATGATCAGTTCGTGTAGATGCTTACAATTAGAGTAAAAGACTTTAACATGTAAAACAAAAATTATATAAATTAAATTTAAATAAAACTAAACATTTAAATCTAAGACTAAAAATTATCTAAATTACAGAAGAATTTTTACTTAATATCAAAACTGAGTTACGTCGCTAAATGTCAGTTGACCAATTTTGATATTAAGGGAAAATTCCGTCCGTCATTTTTGCATCTCACAATAATTTCCAGAATAGCTTGGTCAGAAATGACGCCTGAAAAATGGGGTTATTTTAGTGTTCTTCATGGGAAAAAGGGAGGATGAGAAAGAGCAAGAATTAAAGAGTCAGAGTAAAAGAGACATGCCGTGAGAGCGAAAAAATGGGAAAGCAAACAAAATGGGGGAGCAGAAAGAGACAGAGACAAGAGGAGAAAGGGAGAAAGAAAGGGAGACAGTTACCCACAAAATCTCTCTCTCCAGCATCTCTTTCACCTCACATTGAGATCACATAATCCTATTTATGCCTTCACCAACACACACATCATTGGCTTTGCCAATATGTCACAGCGTTTTTTGGGACCTTCATACTCGATAAGAATATGCATACGTATGGAAAATACGACTGTTGTATCTATCTGCAGGTCGATTTGTTTTTCTTTGACTCCCAACCAACTGTTTGATGCAGGATGAAGGTACTTAGTTCCGAAATAAACTCACTCTGCATTGTTTCAATGACGGAAATATCAAATCAAAGGATAAACTTTGATCAACAGTAATCAGGTCTCTTGCATCACGACGAAATCTACAATTTTTGTAACTGTGTGAAAATAAATGTGATTATCGCTAGACAGTTTGGAAAATCATGGTGACTGCATCTGCATCAGCATTTTTAATACGAGTGGGATTTTGCTAATTTTTGGAGCAGAAAAATTAATATGCAAAAAGCAGGTTTTGCACATTTAATTTCTATGCTTATAGAATACTTCCAAATGGTTATTACGTATTTAATGGTGACAAAATTATATGTGCATTCTTGGCAAAAATCGACTGTAAAGTCAATTGTAAAAAAGTTTACAACCATTTAACATTGGCGATAATATAAAGACTAAACAATTGCACATAAGCGCAATTTTCTGAATAAATGCATACCCATATGAATAAAAGCAAATCATTTATCATTACTTTTCTGAAACGTGTTTAATTACACACGTAATTAGAAATCCCAAATTTTGTCTACAATAAAGGTTATTTTTTTTTTGCTTTTCAGACTATGGCCACATCACGCAAGCGCCCACAACAATTTGGGAACTCTCCTAAACGACACCGCAGCGGCCGAAGGGCATTTCCAACAAGGTAAAATTCCCTCAAAAATACAATTGACAGTGTATACATATGTATATGAATATACATATTAGTATTTCATATTTACTTCAACAATAGTCTAATTGAATAAAATCCATTACATGTTTCAGCCCTCAAGATAAATCCTATTCATGCCCGAGCTTATTTCAACCTATCTCTCCTGCGATAGTAAGTTGAAAAAATCTCTGTATTTCTTTTCATATATATGTCTAACGTTTCTTTCCACAAAAAAACATCTTTAAACTGGTCCCTTTGGTGGAAGGATTGTTTACGGAAATGGCCATAAAAGAAAACTCGTGTACAAATAGACGGTCACGCAGGAGACGTATGGTAGAACCTTCCATTTGTAAACTTCTTCGAGACATTTTTTTTTTGTGAAAAAAAAAAGCTTCCAAACCTAGATGTAAAGAGTCAGTCACGTACCTACCGTAGAAGTCGATGTACTCAATATGTACGTAGATCCAGACGAGGGTAGTATCCTCATCAGTGAAAAGCAAATACTATTAATAATAACAACAACAACCACAACATAAATTGCTGTAAGAGTAAGAAAGAGCTCGTATATTGGAGAAGGGGAATGGATATAGAGATGGAGGGGAAGAAGGAGCTCAAAAGAAGGGGAAAAAAAGTTGGGGATATGTTCCCAGGAAATTGATTTACCTTACTGCATGTTACTGCCTTGATAATGAACATAATGTTGGGGAGGAAGAGAAAGAGGAAGAGGAGGAGGGGGAGAGGAATTCCACGGGGAAATAACGTATGATTATGTAGTTGAACATGTTCAAACTTTGATGATGCTCATCATCGTCCTCCTCCCTTGCCTCTTTCCCACACAAATACTTACATCCCCTTTATTTTTTGTACTCACATGAACAAGAAGAAGAAGAAAAAAAAGAACTCATGGGAAGAACATAGAAAAGAAGAAAATAAAGTGAATCGGGGGAAAGGGCTGGGAGAATGAGAAAATAGGCAATAAGACGTTGAGAAGGAGCAACATGAAAATGATTGGGGGAGGCAGTGCAAGGGAGGACAAGTCTGTAGGGGATTTCCTTTAAAAGTAAAACTTCCAAGGGTAAGACAGAGAAGTGCGTTATGCTCAAGGGAGGAGAGAGGAAATGTTTAAAAAATGGAGGAGAAGAAGGGAAGCAAGGAAAGAGGGAGATTAAAGGTCCTGTGCGAGGATGACAAAAATGAGTTTGTTCAGAGAATGATTGAGACAAAGCTTGGGATACGGAAAGAGAAAGTGGGGGGGGGCAAAGAGTAGGAACAGAAGGGATACATAAGAGCAAAGGAAAAGAAAATGTTGTTCTAAAATGCAAGGAAATGTGTGCTAGAAAAAATAGAGACAAACCAAAATGAAGTAAAATTTATATCACGAATGGAAACAAAAAAGAAAAAGAAAGTCCAAAGAAATGGAAAGTGAAATCCAAAAGAAAATTTAAATCAGAAGAACAATAATGTGAAAGTCCAAAGAAAGAGAAAGTGAAAGCTCTTAAAAAAGAAAGTAAAATCTCTTGAAAGAGAAAGTGAAAGCCTAAAGAAACAGATAGTGAAAGCCTAAATAAGCAGAAAGTGAAAGCTCATGGAAGCGAAAGTAAAAGCCCAAAGAAAGAGAAAGTGAAAACTCGTGAAAGAAAAAGTGAAAGCCCAAAGAAAGAGAAAGTAAAAGCCCAAAGAAAGAGAAAGTAAAAGCCCAACGAAGGAGAAAGTAAAATCCCAAAGCAAGACAACGTAAAAGTGAAAGCCCAAAGAAAGAGAAAGTAAGAGCCCAACGAAGGAGAAAGTAAAATCCCAAAGCAAGACAACGTAAAAGTGAAAGCTCAAATAAATAGAAAGTAAAAAAACCCAAAGAAGAAGGAAGTAGAGAAACGGGAAGCCAAAAAGGAAAGGAAAGTGAGAGCAAGATAGAGAAAGCTAGCAGGAGCGATAAAACACAAGAAAGGCAAATAAATCACTGGAAAAAAAGGAAAGTACCAAAGTAAGAAATCAAAAATGAAAGCATGAAACAACGAATGCAAGAAAGTAAAACTGAAATCATGATTAAAAACCAAAAATAGGACCAAAAAGCAATCGAAAGTACAAACAAGCTTTAACAACAATCAAAAGGAGGAGTGATAAAGCCAAGAGCTACCGAGCCAAGAGATAACGAATTACGAAGATAACGAAAAAGAAAGAGGTAACAAACAAATGTACGGCAGAGACGTCGCAACAACTGGAGAAAAAAGGAAATAAAGGAAAACGAGACAAGAACTTAGTAGAGAGGACGCATGGGGAAAAGAAAGAAATGAAAACAATATATACATATGTATACATATATTAAGAAAACAATTATCATTCCGAATGCAAATAGTGCATATAACAATGAAGAACATATAGAAGAAGAATGAGGGCAGACATATATTCGGAAAAAGTGAATATTCGAAGTGTTTTCCCGTAAAAAAAATCCTGAAAGAGGAAGACCAGGTGAAAAACAACGGGAAAAAATCCTATAAATTTACTTTTCCTTATCGCAACCTCAATCTAGCACACCATACGATTGCCAGTATTTTTGCGACAACAGTGAGGTTCCTTAAAAAGAATGGCCAGTCGTACGTAGGAATCCACGCACATAAACTATTAGTTGCCAGGGAAGAGCAAGTAAAGGCCGAAATCATAGGGGTAGACAGTAAACATGCGGACATGCATGTGGGGCAGAGCCTCACACAAATATCCAGAGAGGAGGAAATTCACAATGTCACCTGGAAAGATTCCAAATCGGAACTCAAACCATATAGATCACTTTCATACTCACATCCTCTTTCCACTATACATACTTTTTTTTCCTTTACGAGAAAAAGAAAGAGAGAGAGCCTGTGAAAGCAGTGAGAGAACTTTGCTCATCACTTCCCTCCTCCCTTTTGTTGTGCATGAAAGCTTTCAAAAAAATCATATATGTACGTACCTTTTCCCTCGTATCCACTTCCTCTTCTTTCAGAAAAGAGGGGGAGAGAAGGAAGATGTTGAAAAAAAAACAAAAAAAACTTGGTAAGAGTGGCCGAAATCCAAGAATTATGGATTTAGTGGGAGAGAAAGGGAGAGGGAATGAGAAGAAAGAAGCGGAAGAAGGTCACGGAAAGAGGGGGAAATGTAATCATTGGGATATGCCATTCGAATTCTTTCTTGTTATTCTTCTAATAAAACAACCACCAGTAGTATTTCGGCCTTCCCGTTTCTTTCTTTTCTTTTGCTTCTACCAAGGCTCTTTCCCCTTTTATAACTTCTCCTTCCTTTCTCTTCCTTTATTCTACGGGTGTGCACTTTTCCATTGGTTTGCTATTTATTTTAAATTTCCATCGACTTTGTCTGTTGATTTTAATTTCTGGTCCCAATGCATCAGCACTTTTCATGAACCGCATAAATTGTTATTTTTGTTAATTATTCTGTTTCTATTTCATTTCCCTCTGTTTCTCCTACGTTGCTGATTCCGTTTCTTTATTCTCGTTATTTGTCTCTGTCTTGTATTTTTTCCTCATAGCTCATTTTCCTTCTTTCTCATTGTCTCTCCTCTCTTCTTTGATTTCTCATTTTCACGCATTTCTTTTTCTCGGATTGTCTCTAAGTTTCTTTCCGTCAGCTCGTTTTATGTTTCTACGTTTGTTTGCTTGCACTTTCTCTTTCTATGTTAGTTTTTTTGCTTTCACTTTCTCTTTCTATGTTAGTTTTTTTGCTTTCACTTTCTCTTTCTATGTTAGTTTTTTTGCTTTCACTTTCTCTT